>JADLZN010008584.1:0-17980 GCA_018155175.1 Sinocyclocheilus anophthalmus | reverse complement strand
GATGCCGTTTCACCTTGCTCTCAAATTTCTTTTTAAAAGTGTCCTCCATTGTACTTTTTCCAGTGTTTAAAAGTAAATTTATAATTTTCACTTGCCGTTGTGCAAAATAGAACATTCTTAAATATAACATTATGATTACGATACAAGGAGACACAAAGGACAAGATCAGGTCACTGGCTTTCCAGGCAAACCTAATCATATAAGAGCACTCTCCATAGCACACAGCTGTTCTGTGAAAAGTGTCAAAATATCCGTTGTTAATTACAATGGCAGTGTTGTAAGCTATGAAGCAAAACCAGCAGAGAATGATGCTCATTAATGTTTTAGTTGTGGTTATTTTCTGTGGGTATTGTAAAGGACAACACACAGCCACATAACGATCAACAGCAATTAAAACTAAATTACAGAGAGATGCTGATATGAGCAATCCAAGGGTCTTTATAAACACTCCACAAATTTTGTCTCCAAAGTACCAGCATATCTCAGTTAGCTTGATGGCCTTTATGGTTATCACAATAAGTCCAATAAACATGACGGCCACAGCCAGAGAGAGAATAAGCAGGTTGGTTGGAGTGTGAAGCTTCTTGAAGTGAGAGATGGAGATGATCACCAGCAGGTTCAGAAACACAGTCCATGCTGACAGCAATGAAAAAAACCCATATAAAACATTGTATTAATGTCTGGAGCGTTTTCCCTTGATACATGATGAGTTGATGGAAGGAAAGCAGTATTAAGTCTCATGAACCTCTGTCTCATAGGCCATGTGTGAGTCTGTGTGAGGAGTTTGTTCTGCTCTTCTTACTCTCCTTTCATTTATTGTGTCTGGATCAGACTGACCAACCCATCTATGGCTCAATCTAAAATTCTGTAATGACATTACCCCCCGCCCCCCCCCCCCCACGCCCCCCCCCCCACCCCCCCCCCACCCCCCCCCCCCCACCACCTTAGGAAGAATGCTGCTGTCAGAGCTCAGACACTTGGCTAGCTCAGAGTGCTCATATTAAATGAAAGCATATAGAAACAGATGGCATATAGGGCCATCAATTTATTAAGAGCCCTCTTGGCAGATGGCCTGAGAAGATTTTAATGCAGAATTAATATGACATGCTGTATGCAGGTGTTTCTCGAGAAGGTTAGAATTAAATTCTCTCTCTTTTTTTAATCAAAATTTTATTGTTATTTTGTCATCTTTTAAATCTCTTTTTGAAATGTCTCCAGTTCTAATCAAAAACCTCTAAGCTTCTCCAAAGTTTCGGCCAAAGTCTTATAGTGCTCTCTCTTGCACCATGAATGTGCACAGTGGACAGTTCGAGGTGCATCACTTCTATAAAAGTGAGCATCCAATATTGTAGAGAATGCGGAGGCTTCCATCTTGTTGCCACTATGGCAGCTGTAAGGTCAGAATTAAATTCTTGTGAAGAATGAAATTTTAAATTAATGCTTTATATGATCCTGAGTAACATGATGTAACAAATTGTGACACTAAATTTAGTATTTTATTCCTCAGTTGTTCAAATCAATTGTAAGATGCACATGTACAAGTATGTAATAATCGGTAGATACATTATAAATAGCATTATGGATAGAAACATGATTATTAAGATTCCTGACAAATTGAGAAAAAAAAAATTGTGGAGAAGGATTGTTTTGTGAAGAAACAAGTGAAATTGAAAATTGAGAAATATTGTTAATAATCAATGTTCTGATAGCGCAACACGTCTTGCTGTTTAAGTTTCTCCCTTTGGCTGAAATGTCATAGTTACACAGAAAAACTCAAGTAAAAAGTTAGTCTATATATACAAACTTATAAAACAAGTTACATTATTTAGTTACATTAATTTATTTGAGACAGTTTTATTATGGATTATCTATTTAAATGATCTCAAATGCATTTTAAATTGCAATGTATAGTGCACTTTATAAGGAATTGCTTTACTGGTTTGATGCACAAATAGTGTTAAAAATATCATGAATGATGATTTGTAAAAATATTGACCCGAGAGGATGCTGGCTGAAATATTCTAAAAGTTAAGATGTATTTAACTGATTTTCTAAACCAGGGGTAAAATAAAGCATAGATAAGAGGATTCACACATGAGTTAGCGTATAAGACCCATATTAGACAATAGAGTATGGTGGACGGGATTGCTGTGTTTTCAGTTAGAGTCAAGATATAGTATGGAATCCAGCAAAGCAGATGAATTGCCACAATGATTCCTAATGTCAGAGCAGCTTTGCTCTCAGATTTCCTCCTTACTGAACCTTCTATTACACATTTACCCCTCTTCATTAGAGAGTTTATTACTTTCACTTGCTTTTGTGCAACATAGAATATCCTTAAATATAAAGTTATGATCAGGGTACAGGGAAACAGGAAGGAAAATATTAAATCAATTACTCTCCATTCAAATGTAAGCATAATATTGCATTCACCATAACACGCATCTGTTCTGTGTGAGATACTTATTACAATTGCAATATTATAAACTGAAGAAAAAAACCAGCAAAGACAGACAATAATTAACATTCTAGTCATGGTTATTTTCTGTGGGTACTGTAAAGGGTGACACACAGCCACACAACGATCATTGGCAATTAAAACTAAATTACTGAGAGATACTGAGAGGAGCAGGCCCATGATTAACATAAACAGTCTACAGAAAGTGTCTTTGAAGTACCAGCAAGTCTCAATCAACCTGATGGCCTCTATAGGCATGACAATTATTTTTTATTTTTTTAATCTATAGTAGGGGTCTCCAGCCCTGCTCCTGGAGAGCTACAGTCCTGCAGATTCAGCTCCAATCCCAAACAAACACCCTGAACAAGCTAATCAAGGTGTTCAGGGTTACTTGATAATTACAGCGTGTGTTGGAGCAGGGTTGCGACTGAAGTCTGCAGGACGGTAGCTTTCCAGGAGCAGGTTTGGAAATCCCTGATCTGCAGTAGTATTTAAAGGAGTGAGTAAATACATGCACATCTTTGCACTATTTGAATTTTCTTCCTGTTTAGCTTGAAATCTCTTGCAGTTCTCATGGATTTGATTAATAATTGACCGAAACGGTTTCTGAATCCCTGTCAAATTAAATGCTTTTTATTATAATCATAGAATTTTTTGCCATGAATATTTTGTAATGACTCCACAGACCCATTGAGGAGAAATTAATGCCAGGTGAATTCATTATTATGGTCAAGTTAAAAAATATATTATGCTTTGTAAAATATTTTAAAAGTTAAGATGTGTTTAACTGACATTTTAAACCAGGGGTAAAATAAAGCATAGATAAGAGGATTCAGACCTGAGTTAATATACAAAATCCATAATAGAATATAGGCTGTGGTGGAAGCCATTCCTGTGTTTTCTGTTAAAGACAAAATAAAAAAGGGAATCCAGCAAATTAGATAAACTGTGACAATGATTCCTAATGTCAGAGCAGCTTTTCTTTCAGATTTCCTCTTCACAGAACCATCATTTACATGTTTTCCACCCTTCACCAGTGAGTTTATAACTTTCACTTGCTGATGTGCAACATAAAATATCCTCAAATATAAGGTTATGATAAGGGTACAAGGAAACAAGAAAGACAAGAATAGATTAATGACTGTCCAATTAGAACTAACAATAATTGTACATTCTCCATAACATGCATATTTCTTGTGTGAGATACTCCTATCTATTGCAGTGCTATATACTGAAGAGCAAAACCAGCAAAGACTGACAATAATTAATGTTTTAGTTGTGGTTATTTTCTGTGGGTACAATAAAGGGTGACACACAGCCACAAAACGATCAACAGCAATTAAAACCAAATTACTGAGAGATACTGCAAAGAGAAGTCCCATCATTGTTAAAAATAGCCTGCAGAAAGTGTCTCCAAAGTACCAACATGTTTCAATGAGCCTAGTAGCCTCTATGGGCATCACAATAAGTCCAACAAGCATGTCAGCCACAGCCAGAGAGAGAATGATCAGGTTGGTTGGAGTGTGAAGCTTCTTGAAGTGAGAGATTGAGATGATCACCAGCAGGTTCAGAAACACAGTCCATGCTGACAGCAATGTGAAAAACACAGACATTATATTGTATTCATATCTAGAGCGCATTCCTTTGATACATGATGAGTTGATGGCAGGAAAGCAGTATTGAGTCTCATGATCCTCTGTTTCATAGGCCATGAGTGAATCTCCTCCTGTTAGGTGTTTGTTCTGCTTTGCTTACTGTCCTGTCATTTATACAGTGTCTGGATCAGACTGACCCATTCTGATGATGCATAATGATGTCATCATTTTACATGCAAGAGGGCCTAACACAAATCCTTACAGCACTTAACAGCTGTTAGCTTAGAGAACAAAATGGTAACAGTCAGAGGAATAGAATCTAAACCATCTTAATGCCTATCCCTGAATATCATTTTGTAATAAATCTAAATGACACAATCTGTAGTATACAGATTGTATGTATATAAGGTACTGCAATGGACCTTTTTCACAGACTGATCAGCATAGTTTTTTCTATTTTCATTTTTCAAAAAATGTATGTACGTTTATAACATACTTTGTATTATATTACCTTTTCAACAAATTACAAAAAACTAATTAATGCTGCTGTGAGAGTGTTTCTAATGCTAATAACCCAACTATGACGACTTCTGCTTCTGTATAGGATAGAGAAAGACAAATTAAATAAACAAATTGAAGGTTTTTTTTGGGTACAGTAGGTTTATTTAACATTGTAAGAAATACTACAAAAATTGAATAATCAAATGTAAAAAGAAAACACTGTGCAGTGTTCACTGTATGAATTAAATATGAATTGATTCTTATTAAAGATACAAACGTTTTTCAGCCAATAGCAGTGAGTAATTTTCTCTTATGACACAGACATCAGCATAAATATTAGGTTTGCTGTCTTTTTAAAGGCTGGGACACGCATGTTGAATCGGTGTCAGGTCCATCGGCGCGAGTGAGAATTCTGATTGGATGCTCAGTTTAGAGAATGGGTCAGTGCTAGAATTAAAGTGAAAGTGATGAAAACGAGCAAGTAAATGAAGTCTAATGTTAAGCTACATGATCTTACCCAAGCATTCCAATATGATATTCAAAATGATATTCAAAATGGTAAGCAAGCGCTGTTTTGTTTATGTTTTCGTATATCTGCATATATCATTGTTTTGGTTTCTCCTTTTAATGACGAATATATATTATTGATAGCTGCTGATATAGACAGTTAATTCCTCTCACGCAGGCGCAGAATGCACATGTTAGTTTGCAGTCGGCTGTAATCTGTGCGGTGTGTTCAAGCACAGCTTTTCAGTCCAGACGCCACTGCCAATGCATGGTGACAACACCATCAGCTTTTGTCGCCGCTTGTTCTCTGAATTCGGTTTGGTGTGTCCCAGCCTTAAGACCTAATGCACAGATCTAATATACAGGTTTATGCCCAATTGTTTATGCTCACTTAAGATATAACCAACGGTGTTTATGTGAATACTCCATACAATGGTCATTTTGACAATTGTGTGTTTAACGCAATAAGCCTCTAAAGAGAACTGCATGCTGTCTGAGAGAGGTGGCTTTTTGTGCACATGCCTCAGATGTGTGTCAGTCCGTGCTAGTTCTTTTTCATGGCTTATGCTTAACTCTTTTTAACATCATGCATGTCCCTCTCTTTGTTTTCTCATTCACACATGTTTCTTTATAACTTGAATGTGTCTTTAAATAACTTTAAGTTCCCTTTCTTTCGGTCACTTTCAGCGTCACATCGGTGACCGACGAATTGGGAATCTCACCAGAGAGACCAATCTACTTCGAGTGTAAACTAAACAAGCCAATGCACATTGGCATGCGATGATTGCATCCAGCTGCTGCCGATCGCAGTGCGAGTATAAATAGGCAGCAGGTGCAACGCATACTCAGCTTTTCGCTTTGGAGTTTCCTAGGAGTTCAGCGCGATCTCTGGGAGCTTCTTGTGTTGGCTTAATGGTGCTACAGTGGTGGTCGTTTTTCCCGTGTCGAGTGTGTTGCACAAATCAGGCTGCACTACCACTTGTTTGTGTTGCAGGCGGCCATTTCCCCTGTGCGTTTCAGCACACTAAAAGAGCCTTTTTCCCTAAAAGAGCATTCACGGGTGGGTGTGCCTTTTTAAAGACGACGTTGCGTCTGTGCCAACTCGACTCTGCGTCTTTGTAAAGATGAGATTGCGTCTTGGTATAGATGCCATTTCACCTTGCTCTCAGATTTCTTTTTAAAAGTGTCCCCCATTGTACTTTTTCCAGTGTTTAAAAAGTAAATTTATCATTTTCACTTGCCGTTGTGCAAAATAGAATATTCTTAAATATAACATTATGATTACGATACAAGGAGACACAAAGGACAAGATCAGATCACTGGCTTTCCAGGCAAAACTCATCATATAAGGGCACTCTCCATAGCACACAGCTGTTCTGTGAAAAGTGTCAAAATATCCGTTGTTAATTACAATGGCAGTGTTGTAAGCTTTGGAGAAAAACCAGCAGAGAATGATGCTCATTAAAGTTTTAGTTGTGGTTATTTTCTGTGGGTATTGTAAAGGACAACACACAGCCACATAACGATCAACAGCAGTTAAAACTAAATTACAGAGAGATGCTGATAGGAGCAACCCAAGGGTCTTAATAAACACTCCACAAAATTTGTCTCCAAAGTACCAGCATGTCTCAGTTAGCTTGATGGCCTCTATGGGTATCACAATAAGTCCAATAAACATGTCGGCCACAGCCAGAGAGAGAATAAGCAGGTTGGTTGGAGTGTGAAGCTTCTTGAAGTGAGAGATGGAGACGATCACCAGCAGGTTCAGAAACACAGTCCATGCTGACAGCAATGAAAAAAACATATGCATGATATTGTATTCATGTCTGGAGTGTTTTCCCTTGATACATGATGAGTTGATGTCAGGAAAGCAGTATTGAATCTCATGATCCTCTGTCTCATAAGCCATGTGTGAGTCTCCTCCTGTTAGGAGATTGTTCTGCTCTTCTTACTGTCCTTTCATTTATAGTGTCTGGATCAGACTGACCAACCCAACTATGGCTCAATCTAAAATTCTGCAATGACATTGCCCCCCCCTTGCTGCTGTCTATGCTCAGACACTTGGCTAGCGCAGAGTACTCATATTAAATGAAAGCATATAGAAACAGATGGCATATAGGGCCATCAATTTATTAAGAGCCCTCTTGGCAGATGGCCTGGGAAGATTTTAATGCAGAATTAATATGACATGCTGTATGCAGGTGTTTCTCGTGAAGGTTAGAATTAAATTCTCTCTATTTTTTAATCAAATTTTTATTGTTATTTTGTTATCTTTTAAATCTCTTTTTGAAATGTCTCCAGTTCTAATAAAAAAACCTCTAAGCTGCTCCAAAGTTTCGGCCAAAGTCTTATAGTGCTCTCTCTTGCACCATGAATGTGCACAGTGGACAGTTCGAGGTGCATCACTTCTATAAAAGTGAGCATCCAATATTGTAGAGAATGCGGAGGCTTCCATCTTGTAGCCACTATGGCAGCTGTAAGGTCAGAATTAAATTCTTGTGAAGAATGAAATTTTAAATTAATGCTTTATATGATCCTGAGTAACATGATGTAACAAATTGTGACACTAAATTTAGTATTTTATTCCTCAGTTGTTCAAATCAATTTTAAGATGCTCATGTACAAGTATGTAATAATCGGTAGATTACACAGAAAAACTCAAGTAAAAAGTTAGTCTATATATACAAACTTATAAAACAAGTTACATTATTTAGTTACATTAATTTATTTGAGACATAGTTTTATTATGGATTATCTATTTAAATGATCTCAAATGCATTCTAAATTGCAATGTATAGTGCACTTTATAAGGAATCGCTTTACTGGTTTGATGCACAAATAGTGTTAAAAATATCATGAATGATGATTTGTAAAAATATTGACCCGAGAGGATGCTGGCTGAAATATTTTAAAAGTTAAGATGTATTTAACTGATTTTCTAAACCAGGGGTAAAATAAAGCATAGATAAGAGGATTCACACATGAGTTAACATATAAGACCCATATTAGACAATAGAGTATGGTGGGTGGGATTGCTGTGTTTTCAGATAGAGTCAAGATATAGTATGGAATCCAGCAAAGCAGATGAATTGCCACAATGATTCCTAATGTCAGAGCAGCTTTGCTCTCAGATTTCCTCCTTACTGAACCTTCTATTACACATTTACCCCTCTTCATTAGAGAGTTTATTACTTTCACTTGCTTTTGTGCAACATAGAATATCCTTAAATATAAAGTTATGATCAGGGTACAGGGAAACAGGAAGGAAAATATTAAATCAATTACTCTCCATTCAAATGTAAGCATAATATTGCATCCACCATAACACGCATCTGTTCTGTGTGAGATACTTATTACAATTGCAATATTATAAACTGAAGAAAAAAACCAGCAAAGACAGACAATAATTAACATTCTAGTCATGGTTATTTTCTGTGGGTACTGTAAAGGGTGACACACAGCCACAAAACGATCAATGGCAATTAAAACTAAATTACTGAGAGATGCTGAGAGGAGCAGGCCCATGATTAAC
This sequence comes from Sinocyclocheilus anophthalmus, assembly GCA_018155175.1. Classification (NCBI taxonomy): domain Eukaryota; kingdom Metazoa; phylum Chordata; class Actinopteri; order Cypriniformes; family Cyprinidae; genus Sinocyclocheilus; species Sinocyclocheilus anophthalmus. The sequence goes on along the minus strand of JADLZN010008584.1, from coordinate 9,387 downwards.
ATAAACAGTCTACAGAAAGTGTCTCTGAAGTACCAGCAAGTCTCAATCAACTTGATGGCCTCTATAGGCATGACAATTAGTCCAACAAGCATATCAGCAACAGCCAGAGAGAGAATGATCAGGTTGGTCGGAGTGTGAAGCTTCTTGAAGTGAGAGATGGAGAGGATCACCAGCAGGTTCAGAAACACAGTCCATGCTGACAGCAATGTGAAAAACACAGACATTATATTGTATTCATATCTAGAGAGCATTCCTTTGATACATGATGAGTTGATGGCAGGAAAGCAGTATTGAATCTCATGATCCTCTGTCTCATAGGCCATGAGTGAATCTCCTCCTCTTAGGTGTTTGTTCTGCTCTTCTTACTGTCCTTTCATTTATAGTGTCTGGATCAGACTGTCCAACCCATCTACCGCCCATTCTGAAATTATATAATGCCATGCTTTTCCCCAACAATAAATAAATAAACAAAAAATGCTACTTGTTAAATCTGCTCAGACTATTCACTTACATTGAATTAATGCATATAGAAATAGCATATATAGAGCCCAATGATTTTCGTGGTGCAGAAAATTCAGACTGAATTGCAGAATCCAGTTTATAGTATAACACGGACCACATAGCAAACCAATATTTTAAGCTGAAGAAAAACTCAGCAAAACAGACAATACAGCTGTAGCAAACGACGCACACACAATAATAAAGCAAATAAATGGCAGAGAACAGAACAAAACATGTTTTTTGACCTTGCATGCATGTAAACCTGTTGTTGGGGACTCCCAAAACCAAATTATGACCCTTTCAAATAGGGGCACTTTAAGATTATTGTTGTTGTTATATTGTGGGGAACTGTGATCCACAGTGATTAAATGCTCTTGGTTTGACATTTTAAGTACTACCTAGTCACCAGAATTGTTTTATTTTTAGTGTTGGTCAAAAAAAAAATCTTGAACACAAACCTAAAGGGTAGTCACCCCCCCCCCCCCCCCCCAAAAAAAACAAAAAAACAAAAGTCTGTCATCATTAACTTCCCCTCATGTTGTTCCAATCCTGACTTTTCCACTCTGATGCATCATAGCAGTTCAGTAAATAATTATTAATTTACTATAACTGTTCTATCAGCTGATAGGTTAATCAAACTCATATCTGTGGTTTAACTTAATATTGTTTAACCTTTGTGCTACACAAATATCACTCAAAGCAGATTTGAATATGATACAGTGCACTGTAAACCTGAACCTATGAGTGTGCATTTCTTTTTGCTCACATTTTCATCACACTCATCTGTTCATCTACAGATTGACATGATTTACCAATATTTTTCTGCTATGATTTCTCATATAACATCGTAGAAGTATGCTGAATAAACTGACATTTCTTCTACTCTTATGATTTATTTTTTAATCTATAGTAGGGGTCTCCAACGCTGCTTCTGGAGAGCTACAGTCCTGCAGATTCAGCTCCAATCCCAAACAAACACCCTGAACCAGCTAATCAAGGTGTTCAGGGTTACTTGATAATTACAGAGTGTGTTGGAGCAGGGTTGCGACTGAAGTCTGCAGGACGGTAGCTTTCCAGGAGCAGGTTTGGAAATCCCTGATCTGCAGTAGTATTTAAAGGAGTGAGTAAATACATGCACATCTCTGCACTATTTGAATTTTCTTCCTGTTTAGCTTGAAATCTCTTGCAGTTCTCATGGATTTATTAATAATTGACCGAAACGGTTTCTGAATCCCTGTCAAATTAAAGGCTTTTTATTATAATCATAGAATTTTTTGCCATTATATTAATATTTTGTAATGACTCCACAGACCCATTGAAGAGAAATTAATGCCAGGTGAATTCATTATTATGGTCAAGTCAAAAAATATATTATGCTTGGTGAAACATTTTAAAAGTTAAGATGTGTTTAACTGACATTTTAAACCAGGGGTAAAAGAAAGCATAGATAAGAGGATTCGGACCAAGAGTTAATATACAAAATCCATAATAGAATATAGGCTGTGGTGGAAGCCATTCCTGTGTTTTCTGTTAAAGACAAAATAAAAAAGGGAATCCAGCAAACTAGATAAACTGTGACAATGATTCCTAATGTCAGAGCAGCTTTTCTTTCAGATTTCCTCTTCACAGAACCATCATTTACATGTTTTCCACCCTTCACCAGTGAGTTTATAACTTTCACTTGCTGATGTGCAACATAAAATATCCTCAAATATAAGGTTATGATAAGGGTACAAGGAAACAAGAAAGACAAGAATAGATTAATGACTGTCCAATTAGAACTAACAATAATTGTACATTCTCCATAACATGCATATTTCTTGTGTGAGATACTCGTAACTATTACAGTGTTATATGCTGAAGAGCAAAACCAGCAAAGACTGACAATAATTAATGTTTTAGTCATGGTTATTTTCTGTGGGTACAATAAAGGGTGACACACATCCACAAAACGATCAACAGCAATTAAAACCAAATTACTGAGAGATACTGAAAAGAGAAGTCCCATCATTGTTAAAAATAGCCTGCAGAAAGTGTCTCCAAAGTACCAACATGTTTCAATGAGCCTAGTAGCCTCTATGGGCATCACAATAAGTCCAACAAGCATGTCAGCCACAGCCAGAGAGAGAATGATCAGGTTGGTTGGAGTGTGAAGCTTCTTGAAGTGAGAGATTGAGATGATCACCAGCAGGTTCAGAAAAATAGTCCATGCTGACAGCACTGAGAAAAACATATGCATGATATTGTATTCATGTCTGGAGTGTTTTCCCTTGATACATGATGAGTTGATGGAAGGAAAGCAGTATTGAGTCTCATGATCCTCTGTTTCATAGGCCATGAGTGAATCTCCTCCTATTAGGTGTTTGTTCTGCTCTGCTTACTGTCCTGTCATTTGTACAGTGTCTGGATCAGACTGACCCATTCTGATGATGCATAATGATGTAATCATTTTACATGCAAGAGGGCCTAACACAAATCCTTACAGCACTTAACAGCTGTTAGCTTAGAGAACAAAATGGTAACAGTCAGATAAATGCCTATCCCTGAATATCATTGTAATAAATCTAAATGACACAATCTGTAGTATACAGATTGTATGTATATAAGGTACTGCAATGGACTTTTTTCACAGACTGATCAGCATAGTTTTTTCTATTTTCATTTTTCAAAAAATGTATGTACATTTATAACATACTTTGTATTATATTACCTTTGCAACAAATTACAAAAAACGAATTAATGCTGCTGTGAGAGTATTTCTAATGCTAATAACCAAACTTTGACGACTTCTGCTTCTGTATAGGATAGAGAAAGACACACATTAAATAAACAATTTGAAGTTTTTTTGGGGGTACAGTAGGTTTATTTAACATTGTCAGAAATACTACAAAAATGGAATAATCAAATGTAAAAAGAAAACACTGTGTAGTTAGAAACTTGTTGCTATGAATTCAGTTGCCATCAGTTGTCTTCTTATGAATGACTTGTTTGTCATTAAATCAGTGTTGCTGATGCAAAGTAAGCCCTTTGTTACCAATCACCAAGTAACTAAATTAGGATACAATTATGAATCATTCGCAAACTGTTAAACATTAAACTGTTGGTTACTTTAAAACTAACCTTCATCTGGGAGATCACAGGGATATGTGAATATTTGATCTGTTAACTGATTGCATATGTCAGATTTATTGCATAACTCGGGCAGAGAAAAGCTGTTGCTATCAAACACTGTTTACTTAATCATCTGAGTCAGTGCAATGGTGAAGGGATATATCAAATAATTTGTGAAGAAATTTCATGCTCCCTTGTAAAAGTATTTTTTAGTATTTTTAAAATACAAAAATACAGTAGTTTATTTTGATACATGGTGTGGCTGCTGTATTTTGTCGTTTATTTTGATACACTTAAAATTAAGGTATTTAGTATTTTAGTTGAGTTATCTTTGCCAAACCTGGTGCCCACCCTCCGCGGACGTAGCAAAACCTGAATGGATCCAGAGATGACGGCTATGCTTCACGGGGACCGCCGAGAGGGTAGGGATACAGTGGAGACTCACAATGTTCTGAGACCTCGAGGTTGGATGACGTTTGTTTAGTGGTGTGGTCCGCGCTGGTTCTCAGCGCCCCACTCTGGTGCCATTCTTCCCGGAGGTGCATGAGGAAGCCTAAAATGGCGTGTACTGGAACCTGTACGACAGGAACGGCCTGTAACTCCTCCTCCTCCCGCACCCTGAGGGGCGGGGCAGCCGGGGGCATACGGATGACCCCCCTGGTTGTGACCGGTCAGTAGCGATGCAGTATGTTGTCCTAATTCCGCCTCTTACCTGGTGGGCCAAACCAGCTCCTTCCTTCCCGGGATGTAGGTACGTGTTTGGTCTGACTGCAGTGCTTTTTTTTGCGGCCTGTGTAGAGGCTGCCTCCGCCTTACACGTCATGGTGTTACTGCAAGTTCACCAGGCTCAAGCACTGAAGGACCTGCACAAGGGTGGTCACAATCCGGAAGTTCAGAAAAGCTCCGAACCGCTACTGACCTCACGCTCAGAGCAATGAAGGTCACCACGAGTTCTCTGGGTCATGCGATGTCCACACATGTGGTTCAGGAGCACCATCTCTGGCTGTGTCTGGCCGATATGAGGGACGCCGACAAAGTTCGGTTCCTCAAGGTTCCTGTGTCCCAGACCGGCCTCTTCGGTGACGTGGTCGAGAGCTTTTCCCAGCAGTTCTCGGCTGCACAGAAGAAGACTGAGGCAATTCGTCACATTCTGCCCTGGCGAGCAGCTGCTGCCTCCACCCATCCTCCGGCCACAGCAACTCCGCCTGCTCGTCGCCGAGCGTACCTCTGCGTTCGCCCCCACTCCCGTGCCGCAGCCTCCAGCTAAACAGCGCCGTGGAGCCAGTCACAGGGCAGCCGCCCCGCCCGTCCAGACTCCCGCCAAACCTGGTGGCAAGCGAAAAAGCAAGAGGCCCTGTGCCGGGCGACCCAGAGAAAACCTGATCTGCATTGCACCTGCCTGCCTATTTATACTCGCGATACGATCAAGGCAGCGGTTTAATCATCTCATGCCAATGTGCATTCGCTTGTTTAGTTTACACTCAAAGTAGATTGGTCTCTCTGGCGAGATTCCCAATTCGTTGGTCACCGACGTGACGTCTCGGTTCCCTCCTTAAGGGAATGAGGGTTACAAAACGTAACCGAGACGTTATACCATTGTGCACAGAGATATTTATATACCACAATAACTATTATTTATTTATTTGTTTATGTACTTTTTCTTGTGGCAGGGCCAATAAAAATTTTGGCAGGGCAAGTAAAAATCTTTAGTGTTGAACCCTGCACGCTGCAAAAACAAAAAGAAAAAAAGAAAACTCCAAAAGTTTAATTACTGTCATGATGCACATTTTTCCTCATGTGTATGTCAAGGATGATTAACAACCATTTCATCATTGATTTCTTTGATAATATTAACTTTAATGTACATCTACATTATCATAATTTCTCTATAACACTGATATTAATGTGCACATGCAAAAACATCTTAAATTCAAATGTTGACAGCAATGTTACATATTATCTGATTCATCACTGAATACTATGAATATTTAAATAGTAGGTGGGTTTAATGCAGTATAAATAAACCTCACATTTCATGGGATGTCCCTGTTTCTGTACATACAAATTAGTCAAGGCAGTGAAGGAAGGCAGAAAGCCAAACTGACAGACTGAAGCTGACAGCTTCAAAGTGGTCTGTTGATGAAGAATGGAGTGAAAATCAGGGGCAGGTTACAAATGAGGACATAATCAATTGTGAAAATTGAGGATCATGGAAGACAACAGTCAAATAATCCAGTATTGCTTTCCAAATAACAATTTGTCTTGTTTCAAAAATATCAAACCTGAAGTGGAGTATGTCATTTTGTTCATTTTCATTTCTTTAGCATCAGTTTTTACAGTGTTTCTGAACCTGCTGGTGATCATCTCTATCTCTCACTTCAAGCAGCTCCACACTCCAACCAACCTGCTCATTCTCTCTCTGGCTGTGGCAGACCTGATCGTGGGACTGATTGTTATACCGTTAATGGGCATCAAATTCATAGAATCATGCTGGTACTTTGGAGAGACATTTTGTTCTCTATTTTTATTCACCGTTTTTGTGGTTGTTTCAGCATCTCTTGGTAATTTAGTCTTTATATCTGTAGATCGTTACATTGCTGTGAGTGACCCTTTGAGATACACAGTAAGGGTCACAACTGATAAAGTTGTTTTTTGTATTATAATAAACTGGCTCTGTTCTAGCATATATTCTGTCATTATCTTATACAATACTATGTTCTACCCAGAGACACAAGACAGGTGTTATGGAGACTGTTCAGTTTCTTTCAAATTTGAACATGTTTTCACAGACCTCATAGTCACTTTTGTTGCCCCTTCTTCTGTAATCATGTCAATATATGTGAAAATCTTCTGTGTTGCGAAATATCAGGCCAAGGTTGTAAATTCTGCCACAGGTGTCAACAGATCACAAAGAAAGGCAGCAAAAACTTTGGGGATTGTGGTAATGGTTTACTTTATGTGTTGGATACCTTACTATATAGTCATCCTTATTGAAGGAAATGACACAAAAGAATCAGTTGAATTTAATGTAACATGCTGGATTGTGTACATGAATTCCTGTATGAATCCACTTATCTATGCGCTGTTTTATAAATGGTTTAGAAAATCTGCTAAACACATTCTGACTCTAAACATATTTAAACCATCATCAGAATACTTCAGTCTTTTTCCAGAAGGTAAAATGAGCAATTGCATATATATATACAGGGGTCGGCACAGTATTCAGACCCCCTTACATTTTTCACTCGTTGTTATATTGCAGCCATTTGCAAAAAAAAATTAAAGTTAGTTTTTTTTCCTCATTAATGTACACACAGCAACCCATATTGAAAGAAAAACACAGAATTGTTGACATTTTGCAGATTTATTAAAAAGAAAAACTGAAATATACATGGTCCTAAGTATTCAGACCCTTTGCTCAGTATTTAGTAGAAGCACCCTTTTGATCTAATACAGCCATGAGTCTTATTGGGAAAGATTCAACAAGTTTTTCACACCTGGATTTGTGGATCCTCTGCCATTCCTCCTTGAAGATCCTCTCCAGTTCTGTCAGGTGGATGTAAACGTTGGTGGACAGCCATTTTTAGGTCTCTCCAGAGATGTTCAATTGGGTTTAAGTCAGGGCTCTGTCCGGGCCATTCAAGAACAGTCACAGAGTTGTTGTGAAGCCACTTCTTTGTTATTTTAGCTGTGTGCTTAGTGTCATTGTTTTGTTGGAAGGTAAACCTTCGGCCCAGGCTGAGGTCCTGAGCACTCTGGAGAAGGTTTTCGTCCAGGCTATCCTTGTACTTGGCCGCATTCATCTTTCCCTCGATTGAAACCAGTCGTCCTGTCCCTGCAGCTGTGAAAAAAACACCCCCACAGCATGCTGCTGCCACCACCATGCTTCACTGTCGGGACTGTATTGGACAGGTGATGAGCAGTGCCTGGTTTTTCCACACATACCGCTTAGAATGAAGGCCAAAAAGTTCCATCTTGGTCTCATCAAACCAGAGAATCTTATTTCTCACAGTCTTGGAGTCCTTCAGGTGTTTTTTCGCAAACTTCAATGCGGGCTTTCATGTGTCTTGCACTGGGCCACTCTGCCATAAAGCCCCGACTTTTGGAGGGCTGCAGTGATGGTTGACTTTTCTACAACTTTCTCCCATCTCCCGACTGCATATCTGGAGCTCAGCCACAGTGATCTTTGGGTCCTTCTTTACCTCTCTCACCAAGGCTCTTTTCCCCCGATAGCTCAGTTTGGCCGGCCCCCCCCCCCCGCCCCCCCGCACGGCCAGCTCTAGGAAGGGTTCTGGTCGTCCCAAACGTCTTCGATTTATGGATTATGGAGGCCACTGTGCTCTTATGAACCTTAAGTGCAGCAGAAAATTTTTTTTGTAACCTTGGCCAGATCTGTGCCATGCCACAATTCTGTCTCTGAGCTCTTCAGGCAGTTCCTTTGACCTTAAGATTCTCATTTGCTCTGACATGCACTATGAACTGTAAGGTCTTATATAGACAGATGTGTGTTTTTCCTAATCAAGTCCAATCAGTATAAACAAACACAGCTGGACTCAAATGAAGGATAGAACCATCTCAAGGATGATCAGAAAAAAATGGACAGCACCTGAGTTAAATATATGAGTGTCACAGCAAAGGGTTTGAATACTTAGGACCAAGTGATCTTTCAGTTTTTCTTTTTAATAAATCTGCAAAAATGTCAAAAATTCTGGGTTTTTGTCAATATGGGGTGCTGTGTGTACATAATGAGGAAAAAAAATTAACTTAAAAAATTTTAGCAAATGGCTGCAATATAAAAAAAAATGAGTGAAAAATTTAAGGGGGTCTGAAAACTTTCCATACCCACTGTATATATAGTATTTATAGTTTAAATGTTTTTAAGAGCTTTCTGAAGAGACACTGATCTATACTTATGTGTCCTTGTACAGTGATGTCAGTTTTACTTTGTATTTGAGGATTTCTATGGTGTCATCAGCAACGTGAAAGTTATACCTCCCTGATGAAGGCTGGTTAAATCTGACCATCAAGAATCATGCAAACATGCGTTGTTTCTTTTTAAATCAAGAGTTACAGTAGGATAGAATATAACAGTAGTATGCAAAGGAAACCCCGCGATTAGGCAGTTCTTTCTCACCTTCTTGCAATTTTCACTTGGGCTACACAAAAAGCCCCCGCAGCGTTGCTGGCACATTACTGCAAGTTACAATAATGGAAGTGTATCACTATCTGGAAGCGCTCAAAGAAGTGCTGTATACAGTTATTATTGGAAGCTTATTATTTAAATTATATATTTTTAGGAGTTGTTTTTTAGCAGAGAATTCTACCAGCCGTTGTACTCTACTACATGCATTACATCACTTTAGGCCATGTAGTCTATATGACGAGAGGAAACTACTCCATCCAAACTTTCTGAATATAATAACCCATGAACCAATGTTGCCTGAGGCTCCAACAAACCAAACACCAACCAACACCACAGTTTCAGCTATATATACAATAAAAATAATACATTAAACACAAGCACACAATACTTAGTAGTAATACACCAAGGCACATGCATATATATTTTTACATAAAGTTATTTAAATTTAAACATGTAAAAAAAATGATATTGGTGGCACCATGTCCCAGGTTTCTTTGCTTCCTAAAAGGATTGCTGCACCCCCAAACAAAAGGCCACACCCACTTCAGCCCTTCATTTCATTGAACAGACATGTCAGGTGATATCATATATGTATATATTTTTTTATAAGCAAAATTAAAGGGGTGGTGTGA
>JADLZN010008582.1:0-34425 GCA_018155175.1 Sinocyclocheilus anophthalmus | reverse complement strand
GAGCATCAAAATGTCATTTATTGTTAAAATCCAACAATCCAATAATTTCTAGATTTATTTTCATAATTTTCACGACTCGCGCATGTGATGTCCCCAGTGCAGCAGGCAAGCTTGGAATATGGAAAAACTTATTCAGCAGATAGAAATATTGCATTATATTGATTTTGTCAGGAAAAAAGATGATCTGAACACTGTTGTGTAAGTTGTGGCTTTACTTTACTCTGACATTACATCCCACCCACATCCCTCTGATCAGCATGTGGTACATTATATTACTATAATTCAAAATCTTAAATCTTTTTTGAAAATTAAACAGTTTCTTACAAACTCATGTGATTTGATAAAACACATAATGAAATATAATCGTATATGGGTAACGGAGAAATTACAATTAGCTTCAAGCTACACATGACAATTAATGAGATTAATACAACACTTCTACTTGAATGTCACTATCAATCACTATTGAGTGTTTCTAATAACTTCTGATTGCCATCCAATGTGGATTTTGGTCGAATGATGAGGCAGAAAATGTTGAATTTTATGTGGAAGATACACAGTTACAACTTCTGTGGGGCGTGAAGAAAAAGTAATGTAACTAGTAGTGTAACTAATTACTGTTGCCAGAAAGTAATAGTAAATTAATAAATTTACTTTTGAAAGGAGTAACTAGTAATGAGTAATATATTACATTCTTTGAGTAACTACCCCAACACTGGTCTGATGTAACTATATTTTGCATCAAATGTCAAATGCGGTGAGCTAGATGAAGCAATAAGCACTGTCAGTATCATATGTTTTACACTGTGGGGAATCCAGAATGCACTGCTGTGTAAAAACCCTGGGAGGCCAATGGGCTCTCCACTCAGAGCCTCTGGGTAAACGTGCTTCACAGCTGTTTGATTGATTAGGAGCGAACCACAGTTGCTTTGATTAACAGCCATAGCTTGTCACTGAAGTATCTGGTGTAATTTCTTACTTTTTACTTGTCAGCAGATTGAGAGTGGGTAATTTTGACCAGTGCACTTGTCACTGGTCTCAGGGGGATATAAGCGGTAATCACATCTCGATTAGGGAGCTGTACACTGCAAATTACTCCATGTTGGTGTTGTGACAGTGTTAATTTACACAAGTTGAAAGATGGAAATAGGATGTTCGAGTAATGTGCAAAATGTAAGATACAAGCCAGCAAGCGTCCAAATTAGTTGTGTAATTAAAAACATTTGTTTTCACAGACCACTGTTTAATAGTGAATAAAAGGAAATTAGCAACCCACATGCCCCTGCTCAATGACGGTGCCTGGATCAGGGATCTGCATCTCGGGCCGATGACGTCACTTCCAGGGAGGCATGCACAGGCCTGTTGTACACGCCCCCGTCCCTTGATTCCACCCCCATGTCAAAACAGTGCCAGAAAGTGAGACGTGCAGAAACGTGAAGTGCGAAGGAAAAAATGGTATCGCAAGCTCAAACTTGACTGAAACTCAAAATAAAAGCAGCGTTGCAAATAAAATAGTAGATATTATGTATTGCAAAATCATTGCTTTTGTGCTGTTTCATTTTATTTTGCAATTCTTTATTTTTGTTTGCAAAAAGCACATTTATTTTTCTCAATACTTTCATTTTCGTTGGCAAAACTTTATTTTCTTTTGCAATACTTCAATTCTTTTGCAAGTATATGTGGCCCTGTTTTGACTCCATACAGTTTGGTACAACTCTCGAAACGTCGAAAGATTTGAACCAATGAATTCCAAAAGATCATATAAATTATAATTATAACTGTCATATAAATTCTAACTAAATGTCTTAAAGGTGGGGTAAGCGATTTCTGGTAGCCAATGTTGACATTTGAAATCACCAAAACAAACACGCCCCTATTTTGATAGCTCCGCCCAACACATACGTACGCAACCCAGGCAATGGTTAGTTCTGTGAAACAAAGCAAAACTAATGTTACACCATGTCTACACCGGACACGAGTGACGCGGCGCGACAAAATACTATAGAACTCATTATAATCAGTGATGCTGTTTACACCATAGATATATATACATATCTATGGTCTACACTGGATGTGGCGAAGCACGACACAACAAATCCCCAACAGAAAACTGCTGCTGAGTTCTATTTATGACGTATTGACACAAATTTCAAATGATTTTCAACGGTAGCTTTGTCGCGTCCAGTGTACTAGACAGACTTTAGCTGTTGCGGTGCAGACACGGTGTTACTCACCTATCGAGAAGAAACAAAGCAACCTCGGCGTCCGATCGTGGGCCTTCCGCTCCTTGAGTTCTCTCCAGCACTGGAAAGCTGATCCGATATTTATTCGGGTCCTACTTCTTGTCTTATTGCCTTAAGCCTTCTTTTGTTTTGCAGATGTTTTCCTCTTTTGTTTTTTTTTTATCCGTCATCTCTATCTTTCTGTTGCTCGGCTTGGCTAATGTCCGTCCCGTGCACTGAATGCTCTCTCCTCCACATCATGAGTAGACAGGCCCCTTACTGCTGATTGGTTACAAGTTTGTTTTGCTATTCGACCCAAATCAGTTTTCTAAAGCGTTTTTGAAAAATCGCTTATCTCACCTTTAAGGACTAGAAGTCAAAAAGGCATTAGTGAATACTAACAAATTATTATTGGTATGTATATATAGTGTAATTAGGCCTATAAAATTTTAGGTTCAAAAACATAATTTGTTGTCATAATTTCAGCTCTTTTTCACACATTCACACCATTCAAAGTGACCACATCTGTTAAGCTTCAAAAAAAGACAAAAAAGCCCATAAAAAATACACCACACAAATAGAAGAGTCATTATTCATTGATAATTTTCCACTCCAGCGAGCTGTTAAACACCACCAGATCATTGAGTGAACAAATCATTCTTTTGGGCCGGTTCTTTTCAAGAAACCAGGTGGTCTGGTTCCCAACACACCATGTCAGACTAAATTCTAGTTGAGAAAGCTTAATATATTTGTATAGATAGATCATTTTCATTTTTGAACTATATATGCTCCCACTAAGTCAAATAATGAGAAAGAACCAAATTGCTTATCACAGCTATGCTGATGATACCCAGATTTACCTATCCTTATCTCCAAATGACTACAGCCCCAATTGACTCCCTCTGCCAATGCATTGATGAAATTAACAGTTGGATGTGCCAGAACTTTCTTTAGTTAAACAAGGAGAAAACTGAAGTCATTATATTTTGAAACAAAGATGAAGTTCTCAAGGTGGATGCATACCTTGACTCTAGGGGTTTAACAACTAAAAATCAAGTCAGCAATCTTGGTGTGATTCTGGAGACAGACCTTAGTTTCAGTAGTCTTGTCAAAGCATTAACTAAATCAGCATACTATCATCTAAAAAACATTGCAAGAATTCGATTTTTTGTTTCCAGTCAAGACTTGGAGAAACTTGTTCCTGCCTTTATCACCAGCAGGGTGGACTACTGTAACGGTCTCCTCACCAGCCTTCCCAAGAAGACCATTAGACAGCTGCAGCTCATCCAGAACGCTGCTGCCAGAATTCTGATTAGAACCAGAAAATCTGAGCATATCACTCCAGTCCTCAGGTCCTTACACTGGCTTCCAGTTATATTTGGATTGTTTTAAAGTACTTTTTACTCGTTTATAAATCACTCAATAACCTGGGACCTAAATACATGGCAGATATGCTCACTGAATATAAACCAAACAGACCACTCAGATCATTAGGATAGAGTCAGTTAAAAATACCAAGGGTTCACAAAAAACAAGGGAAGTCCGCTTTTAGTTATTATGCTGCCCGCAGTTGAAATCAGCTTCCAGAAGAGATCAGATTTGCTAAAACATTAGCCCCATTTAAATCCAGACTCAAAACTCACCTGTTTAGCTGTACATTTATTGAATGAGCACTGTGCAATGTCCAAACTGATTGCACTATATTTTATGTATAATCTTTTTCTATTCTTAACTGTTTTAAATTAATTTTAAACCTCTTAAATACATTTTTAAATCATTTTCAAGTTTTAAATTCCTTGTTTTATTGTTGTGATTATTTTTTAATGATTATTTTACTTTCATTTATGTAAAGCACTTTGAATTACCATTTGTGTATGAAATGTGTTATATAAATAAACTTGCCTTGCCTATATACCGGTGCATCTCAATAAATTAGAATGTCGTGGAAAAGTTCATTTAGTTCAGTAATTCAACTCAAATTGTGAAACTCGTGTATTTAAATAAATTCAATGCACACAGACTGTTTAAGTAGTTTAAGTCTTTGGTTCTTTTCATTTTTATTTTGGCTCACATTTAACAAAAAACCCATCAATTCACTATATCAACAAATTAGAAAATGGTGACATGTTAATCAGCTAATCAACTCAAAACACCTGCAAGGTTTCCTGAGCCTTCAAAATGGTATCTCAGTTTGGTTCACTATTGCTACACAATCATGGGTAAGACTGCTGATCTTACAGTTGTCCAGAAGACAATCATTGACAACCTTCACAAGGAGGGTAAGCCACAAAAGTTAATTGCTAAAGAAGCTGTTTTTTCACAGAGTGCTGTATCCAAGCATGTTTAACAGAAAGTTGAGTGGAAGGAAAAGTGTGAAAGAAAAAGATGCACAACCAACCAAGAGAACCATAGCCTTATGAGGATTGTCAAGAAAAATCGATTCAAGAATTTGAGTGAACTTCAAAAATGAATGGACTGAGGCTGGGGTCAAGGCCATCAAGAGCCACCACACACACCCTGTCAAGGATTTGCTAAGTTGTCGATTCCTCTTGGTAAGCCACTCCCTGATCCCAGACACAGTCAGAGGCATCTTACCTGGCTAAGGAGAGAAGAACTGGACTGTTTTCCCAGTGGTCCCAAGTCCCCCTCTTTTCAGATGAGAGCAAAGTTTTGTATTCATTTGGAAACCAGGTCCTAGAGTCTGGAGGAAAGGGGTGAGAAGCTCAGCCCAGTTGCTTGAAGTCCCAGTGTTTAAATTTCCACATTCCTGTGATGGATTTGGGGTGCCATATCATCTGCTGGTGTTGGTCCATTGTGTTTTTTGAAAACCAACATCACTGCACCCGTTTACCAAGAAATTTTGGAGCACTTCATGCTTCCTTCTGCTGATTTTCCAGCAGGATTTGGCACCTGCCCACACTGCCAAAAGAACCAAAAAGTTGGTTAAATGACCATGGTATTGGTGTGCTTGACTGGCCAGCAAACTCACCAGACAAGAGACCAAAAAATGCAGATGAGCTTAAGGCCACTGTCAAAGAAACCTGGGCTTTCATACCACCTCAGTAGTGCCACAAACTGATCACTTCCATGCCACGCTGAATTGAGGCAGTATTTAAAGCAAAAGGAGCCTTTACCAAGTATTGAGTACATGTACAGTCAATGAACATACTTTCCAGAAGGCCAACAATTCACTAAAAATGTCTTATGAAGTATTCTAATTTGTTGAATTGGTGGGTTTTTTTGTTAAATGTGAGCCAAAATCATCACAATTAAAGAACCAAAGACTTAAACTACTTCATCTGTGTGCATTGATTTTATTTAATACACGAGTTTCACAATTTTGATTTGAATTACTGAAATAAATAACTTTTCCACGACATTCTAATTCTTGAGATGCACCTGTAAAATGACAAAAAAATTATAAAATTATCTGAAGTATTATATATGTAATTTATTTTGTTATATTGTAGATAATTTTATAATTATCTAAAATGTAAATTGAAAAATATATATATAAATATTTATATAGCCTTTTTAATTTTATTATGAAAATACATTCCAAGTATTAAAAAGTATTAAATTATCTAAAATTATCTTATATTTAGCAATAAAATTATATATAACATATATATATATATATATTATAGTATATACTTATAATTTTCTATGCTCAAAATTGTATCTATGTAGTTTGTATTAGCAAAATACATTTAGAATGTACTACATAATACTTGACAGATTATTAATGTAAAGAAAATTACGTTGGTATGTAAGTGGTATGTAAAAAAATTCATTGATAATGACTCAGAAAATACATATGTGTTTCATAACAGCTTATGTATCACACTGTTATGTAATTATTTTTGTCACAGTAAATGTATCATGTTACAGTACAGTATTTACAGTACATTACAGTACAGACAAATAAAGTCTATTTGTCGTTGTCCCTTGAAGTCCCTTGAGGTTGTCCACTGGTTTCAAGCCCTGCAGACTGAAGCTTTGACCTCTCCAGGCTTGAAACATTCCAGGCCTATAATACACCCATGCTGTCTGCTTTATCACAAGACTGTGTTGATCCCCCTCTGACACACAGCCAAGTCAGGTCCTGTGATCTTTCACCTTGTAAAAGTATTTATTCATGTCGTAACACAGGATCTAGTGCCATTAATTGAATATGTCACGAGTGCACCAGTGGCTGTAGGGTTAAGTCAACAGAGAAGACACCGTGTTTGCAAGATTCTGGCTAAAGACCTAAAGAATTCACAGTCGACAGACGGGCTCCTTATGGGACAGCTATTGGTTTAGCCTCCTACAGAGAGGGAAAGAAAGAGCATAAAAATTAGAAAAGACAGAGACACTGAATATCAGGAGGAGATGAGGAAACTGTGTTGCCTAATGGATAGCACGAGAATGTATGAAAAATCACATTAAGCGCGAGGCAAATAGCTCACCAATTAGCTGTTGGCTAGGGGGGGGAAATGAAGCATATCGACTGCAGCTGTAAATAGAGACATCTCAGTTTTCAGCGCTCCACCCCCACCGGGCTCAACCTGCCCTCTCTGATCACATGATGTACAGAAATACCATGGAGGCCACCCACTCGCTCGCTCCTCCCTCTGTGGAAGACTCCTCTGATAGTACTTCTAGGTGGATTTGATCGACAACTCCAGCACTGGAGGCTTAATATATCTAGTACCTAAAACATGCATATAGTTGTTTATGTGGTTCTTGTTATATGCCGTTGCTGATAGTAATATGTCAGGCTTTTTAGGTTGCGTTCAAGGTTGGGATTGTTCTGGTATCAGCTTTCAAAGTGAAGATCAGGGTAATATCTATCAGGATTATATAATTGACTGAAAGCTTTTCTCCACCCACCTGCTGCTAGTCACTCAGAGGAGCTTTGCAGGATGTAAGCAGTAAAAAAAAAAAAGTAATGTAGGACTCCACATTTAGTACAATGGCCACATGTAGCTTCCACTCTCAGTTTATTCGCTGCTTATGCATCCAGTGTGAAACAGGTGTTATATGTGCAGTAGTTTCACATCCGTTGGGAATGAATGTAATACACTTTAGTTGGACAGAAAAGGTCATAAACCATAATTGGTGATCATAAACATTAAAAATATATTTATTTATCCATAGAACAATACCAGAATTAAAAGAGAAGTTCCCTAAATTAACTCAACTTGCAGCCAAAGACGTTGTCTAATCATTAATGCTGCTGCTTCTTCAAGGATGTACAGAGTGCAACCACCCACATTTTCTACCTTTGTTACGGAAGTATAGGGATTTTAAAAAGTCTTCATTAAAGTGTTAGCCATGACCCAAACCACCCAGCTTCAAAGTGAATCACATTATAAACTTTGATACGGAAAAAAATAATAATAAAATTTTTTTTTTAGATTTAAACTTGGACAAAAAGACATACAAAAAGAAGGTACAAGCCTGTGTAATTAACACCTTGAATGACAGGTAAATATAAAACTTGATTTGTGAAGATGTTTATTATGTGTATTGACACAAGATTCGCACATATATATACAGTGGATAAATATAAAATATATTTATTGCAAAATATGCATATATTAGATTCAAAGATTTAGGTAGACCAATGGACAAAATTTAATAAACAATGGATAATTATCCACCTTGATTTAAAGTTTATTAACAGTTGTTTCTTATCATTTGGATATAAAACAAGATATTAGTTAAATATATTTTATGTTTATTGCAAAATATGCATATATATATATATACAGTATATGACCTCCAATATAGTAGTCTGGAGCATACAGATCATTTACGTAATCCATGGGAGTGGGCAGGCACTAAACAGTTAAAAATTAAAAAAGTTAAAAAGTAAAAAAAAATATTTTAACTGTTAAAAATATTATTATTTAAGGAAATATTTAATATTATTGATGGAAACAAATGCTGCGTGATTGGTCAGTATTGTGTTTTAAGGCAGGCCTATAGCGTAGTGTTAATTTTGCTGCTCTGGTTTCAAATATGTATGGCAGTTTTATAAGTTTACTGCAAGTGCACCTGGCTTTTTCAAATTGTGTGCATGTGGAAGAATGTAAAACAGTTGTAGCCTTTTGATTGATTTTGGAAACCATTAATTTCTTCACACAGTGGCTTCAAATGAATCAGGCTCTGACCTGCTGGAAGCCTTCTAATACCCTCTCGCTGGTTATCATTTAGCCATGGGAGAGCTGGTTAATGGACTCTTGAACTCATGGGTGTCGGATATTGTATGTGGGTGGGACAAGATCCTGTCTTGTCTGTTCACTTTCCAGAGCTCGTCAGTCAAATCCATTCCACCACTTGAGGAATGCCCTAATAAATTAAACTCCATTCCGTGTTTTAGCTACAGCCTTGACTTCCACGCTGCTGCTTCCTCAAATCCATTCCACTCGGCTCATTTGGAGTCCATTTAAATTAAACTCCATTCCGTGTTTTCACTACTTGCTCCTGCTGCACTCCCGTGACACAGCAAGGTAAACAAAGCATTTTAGCTGTTGCTCAGGTGGGTCTGGCTGTGTACTCACTTTCTGTCACTAAACAAGCTGCTATTTAAGTGAATGTTCATCATTTGTTTGCTTGTTGCTTTTAAAGGCATCATGTAGTCTTTGTTGGTGGGTCCACTGGGGGGACCCACTCCAATATTTGCTTCTGACGCCTATGCTTGAACTAGATTTCCAACGTAAACATTCCACTGAGAAGTTAAGACAGGCCTGAGCGTAAAGCGTAAAAACAATTTTCTCTGAAATACAGCTTCTTTTACAGCCTGTGGAAAATTCAACGTGAAGCATTTTGAACAAATGAATAAGCAATTAATCCAATCTGAAGACCAGAATAGGATTTCAGGGTTTGAAATTAATTGGTGCTGAAAATGTGTACTGCAGCTAATCTGGTATATATGGTATCATGTTTGTGACCAAAATCATCAGTTGGTTATGCTGTAAGATCATCATTTAAACTGTTACGGCCAGAAACACACAGCACTGGTATTTACAGATTATCATGATGAATCACATCTTATTTGGAAATTAATATTTGCATGTGTGACATGACATATTTATAACTGCTAGATGCAGCAATTCCAACTGATTAACTTTGGTACCACTCTAAAAATGTATCCTCGTTAGCTGAAATTCACAGATAAGCTGTTGACGTTTCATTACGCACATATGCTATTTTCTCCCCGAACACTGTGATGTATCCTGTCCGTGTGCTACAACACAATTTTAATATACTGTTGTTTCTTACCAAAGGGGCTTAAGAACAAAAGTTTAATGTAATATTTTCGGTAATCTCACAATCTCATTAATGTTGTTCATAGGAAATGTTTCTTGGTCCCCCTAAAAAGATACCCAGTCATCTTGGAGATGGCGATGGATCTGGAAACTCATCTACTGTGCTTAAATGTGTAATTTTGGAGGTAAGGTAGCATTAAAAAAAATTGTGTGCATAACATAAATGTGCATATTGGATCAGACAAAAACTGGCCAGGAGGATGGATTAGATTTATAAACTAACAGCCAAAAATGTCTTTTTGTGCATCAAAGGTACCAGAATGCTGTTCGGGATCTTTTCGGCCCAGTTTGACCTCTGTTGGTCCTTGTTGAACTACCAACATCAACCTGGAACTAGACATCAAAATGATTGTGATGTGCAATATCAAACGAGGGCATATTAGGCGGAGATAAACATGTAAAAATCATCTACCATGATGATAGATAGATGATAGATAGATTATACTTCATAAATATACAGTAATCTTGCATGTTTGCAGTGTTTTTTTTATAAAAATAAAAAAAACTCTTAAATGTAGTAAAAAAAGGATAAAGGGTCAATTTTATTAATCTGCCAATAATTTCTGTAAATGGACTGCAATTATATAAATGTTCCCTCAATGACAACATCATGGAGTGTCAATAGATCCGGATTACCTTGATGCAGTGTCTATGTGGCAAACTTTTCCCACCTTCCAGTAACCTCTCCACAGCCATTCATTTAATGAGGTCTTCTCTAAAAATAGCTGCTGATTTACATTCTGTCTGGAGTTGTGTTCTGTGCACGCTGTGTTGGAATGGCTGTCCTGAAGGTGCTGTAAATCTGGATTCCCGTGTTAGGGCTTGGGTGGGTGACCTTTTGCCATTTGAAGGGTTCAAGAGTGATGTCACCCTAACCGTTGCTTACAACTCATTGAGAAAACCAATTGCTTCCTGTGAAGCATGAGCCATGCCGACATTAGCTGTAAAATAAAAGTTCAAGTATAGTTGTTTGCGTCCAAAGTTTGATTTTCTGATCCTGGATCAAAAATAAAAACAACACAGAAGCCTTATGAGTGCCGGGGGGGGGGGGGGGGGGGGGGGGGGAGGGGCGAGAGAGGGGGGGGGGGGGGTTTGGAGGGGGGGCGTATTTTTTGAAGTATATTGAGTCATCATAAATGAAGTTTCAAACATTTAAACAAGTCCAGTTCAATCTTAATAACAGCTATCGAGAAAGAGAAACTGCCATTTGGCTGTTGGTGCAAATACACGTTAATATCGTCTATTTTTATGCACACTAGGGGGTGTGGATGATCAAAACTAAAAAAAATATGGGAAATTACTGAAGTGGCAGTGCTGACAGGTTGTCACATTGGGAAAAGTGTAAATGATGAATGAGAGCATGTGATGGAGGAGGAATATATAATCCTCTTGTTGGACTCGCAATTGGAGAAAACATAGTTTCTGCTTTTCTTATAAAAGCAAATCGACAGGCAAATTCTCTGGTTTTAGTGTACATCTGACCATTGTCTCATCTATTAGCTCTAGAAAGAAGACATGCAGACAAATGAGTCTTTCAGATAAGAACATGGCATACAATTTAGATATGCATTTCAGCCACCACTCCATATGATGAACTGTAAAAATGCTAAGTCTCGTCTCATAGCTTGCTCTGAATGCATCTTCCGGAACAGATTTTTAACCACTATATTCCTAGTTCACAAATATTTGTCCGGATTTGATTAACTTTCTAAGGTGCAGGATTGTAATGACTCAATCTTTGTTATTTCGTGTGGATGCGGCTAATCACTTCATTTGCATATCTAACATTGGCTAACACCTTGAAATCAGACTTTTTCCACTTCCTTATTTGCATTTGCACCACAAATTAACACCCTGGAAAAATAATTGACTTTTTCACTTCTTACAGATGTTGTAATTAATTAACAAGTTAGGCAGCTTAAGATAGAGAATAATGCTGGAATAAGACAATTACAAGTTGCAAATTAAGTAGTGGTCATGGTTTTATTAAAAATACAGGAAAGCTCATCAGTTTTATTTCCTTAAATATATTAAAACAATACAGTTTGACATGAAATACATAACAAAAATACTTTTCTGGATATGTGTTTTCAATGCTAATGAATCACGTATTCAGTCGCAGAATATGCAGATTGTTGCATTAAATCTTAATGCAAAAATCAGCATATTCTGTTTGATCTTCCAAATGATGTATATATTATTTTAAAATAATATTTGACTTCTTGCAGCACTCGCTTTGCTACTTCAAGACCTTTTGAACTTCAAAACAGAATACAATAGAAGACAACAATTTAGAACAACATAGTCGTGCAACTGGCATTCAGTGTGTTAGCAATGCCGTAATTCTCTGAACATTGTTCATTTACTACCAGGGCCACCAGCTGCATTCACTTGTTAGAGATTGTCATATATAAATGGAAACTTGTGAAGTGCAAAGCATCACAAAAGGTGTAAATATTGTCTGAAGAGCTTTAAGATGGGTTCATTCTCAGGCCATCTGTATGATTTTAACCTACTGTAGTGTGAATTTTTGTGAATGTCTTATAAATTGATATAAATGAATTAAATGTATGTATCTGTATTCCATGTGTAAATATATGGCATATATTGCTTCCATGAACAATATAACATGAAAGATGTTTAATATTGTATTTGTCATATGAATATTTTGCAAATTTGATAATTCCCTATTTGAATAAAAAGCCAAAGTCAACAAATATACATAAATATAATAACCTAATATTTTAATATTAAAAACCATATATCATCTTCAAATTCATTTTATATATACATAACTCTTTATCAGTGGGTACGGAAAGTATTCAGACCCCCTTAAATTTTTCACTCTTTGTTATATTGCAGCCATTTTGCTAAAATCATTTAAGTTAATTTTTCTTCCTCATTAATGTACACACAGCACCCCATATTGACAAAAAAACACATAATTGTTGACATTTTTGCAGATTATTAAAAAAGAAAAACTGAAATATCACATGGTCCTAAGTATTCAGACCCTTTGCTCAGTATTTAGTAGAATCACCCTTTTGATCTAATACAGCCATGAGTCTTTTTGGGAAAGATGCAACAAGTTTTTCACACCTGGATTTGGGGATCCTCTCCAGTTCTGTCAGGTTGGATGGTAAACGTTGGTGGACAGCCATTTTTAGGTCTCTCCAGAGATGCTCAGTTGGGTTTAAGTTAGGGCTCTGGCTGGGCCATTCAAGAAAAGTCACAGAGTTTTTGTGAAGCCACTCCTTCGTTATTTTTTTGTGCTTAGGGTCATTGTCTTGTTGGAAGGTAAACCTTCGGCCCAGTCTGAGGTCCTGAGCACTCTGGAGAAGGTTTTCGTCCAGGATATCCCTGTACTTGGCCGCATTCATCTTTCCCTCGATTGCAACCAGTCGTCCTGTCCCTGCAGCTGAAAAACACCCCCACAGCATGATGCTGCCACCACCATGCTTCACTGTTGGGACTGTATTGGACAGGTGATGAGCAGTGCCTGGTTTTCTCCACACATACCGCTTAGAATTAAGGCCAAAAAGTTCTATCTTGGTCTAATCAGACCAGAGAATCTTATTTCTCACCATCTTGGAGTCCTTCTGGTGTTTTTTTAGCAAACTCCATGCGTGCTTTCATGTTTCTTGCACTGAGGAGAGGCTTCCGTTTGGCCACTCTGCCATAAAGCCCCGACTGGTGGAGGGCTGCAGTGATGGTTGACTTTCTACAACTTTCTCCCATCTCCCGACTGCATCTCTGGAGCTCAGCCACAGTGATCTTTGGGTTCTTCTTTACCTCTCTCACCAAGGCTCTTCTCCCCCGATAGCTCAGTTTGGCCGGACGGCCAGCTCTAGGAAGGGTTCTGGTCGTCCCAAACGTCTTCCATTTAAGGATTATGGAGGCCACTGTGCTCTTAGGAATCTTAAGTGCAGCAGAATTTTTTTTTTTTGTAACCTTGGCCAGATCTGTGGTTTGCCACAATTCTGTCTCTGAGCTCTTTCAGGCAGTTCCTTTGACCTCATGATTCTCATTTTGCTCTGACATGCACTGTGAGCTGTAAGGTCCTTATATAGACAGGTGTGTGGCTTTCCTAATCAAGTCCAATCTGTATAAACAAACACAGCTGGACTCAAATGAAGGTGTAGAACCATCTCAGGATGATCAGAAGAAATGGACAGCACCTGGGTTAAATATATGAGTGTTACAGCAAAGTGTCTGAATACTTAGGACCATTTGATATTTCAGGTTTTCTTTTTTAATATATCTTTAAAAATGTCAACAATTCTGTGTTTTTTCTGTCAATATGGGGTGCTGTGTGTACATTAATGAGGCAAAAAATTAACTTAAATGATTTTAGCAAAATGGCTGCAATATAACAAAGAGTGAAAAATTTAAGGTGGTCTGAATACTTTCTGTACCCACTGTATATATATACACATACATACATACATGCATACATATATATATATAAATAACGAAGTATCAATAAACAGTACCCAGTACAAACGATAACACATTGAATTGACATGAAATTTACGTGTAAAATGTACTCCAATAATCTTTGTTTCAGTTAGCACTTTCAAGAAATTATTTTTTACAGTGAAGTTGAGGACATACGTTGTTTTAGTGTTAAACTATTAGGTTTTTATGTTATCAATTAAATAATACTCCTCAAGAAAAATGCTGTTACTTAATATATTGTTGATCATGCTTAACAGTCTTCTAATTATGAACTCATTTGTTCTGTGTGTAATTGTGTATACAATATGTACATTTTGTTGCTTGTAGCACGAGTGGCACCGGGTATAACAATCAATCACTCATCAACAGAGAACAGGATCTTGACTTTAGGCCTTCCTTACATAACTTTACTCATTGCACAATGTCACCCATTCCTCCTGCTTCCATTTGCAGGCTGAGCAGCAAGGCCATGGTGCAGTTTAATGAGAGGGTAATAAAAACTTCTGACCCAGTGACCTTTGTGGTTCATGACTCCAAGAGGATTAGCCATCGTTTCTCACATCTTACCATGAGCGCTCCAGGTCAGCCTTCATGTGGTCAGAGAAATTCTATTTTGCTCACATCTAAGTCACAATTCTGTGGTTATGTGTTGGGTTCAATTCCAAGTACACAGGAACTGAATGCACAGAATGTCAAGGAGATTGCAGTGAAATACGAGTATCAACAAACTTACATGGATACACTAATGCACACTACACTTTTTACATCTAAAATGTGGCCATAAACACATGCTGATAATTATGGAGGAGATTATATTTATGTTCTAACACAAATGCCTATTTTATCTAGCTGAAATGAGAGGAGTGTTGCTTTCCTAACACCTAAATGCAATATTTGCTCTACTCCAAGATTGTAATCTAAATGATAAACGCATAAACATAATTGCCCAGGGGATTGTTTACTGAATGAATTTAATTATGTAAACTAATAATGTCATGTATTTTATGATTGGATCATTTCTCAAGGCTTTTTCATAATGTTATGTTACATGGATACATAAAGGTCAAAAGTAAAAACACATTTAAAATATGTGATATTTTGTCAATTTAAACTGAAAAAAGATTAGTAATAATAATGCTTTTTTTTTTTGCATTAGTGTTCATTCTGTTCTATAGGTTCACTGCAAAGAAATATTGTAAATATTAACTGTAAAACACTGTAGAACTTAAAAAAAAATTTTAAAAAAAAAGGTTAATGGCAAGTTCCCTTATTATATACAGGGAAAACCTGTGATAGATCCAACCTTACATTTCATGCAAGTTTACAGTACTAAACGTACCATTATGTACCATTTTTGGAAGTAAAAATGCACAATCTTATAATTTACAATGAAAAATGTAAATTGACATTCCCAGAATTGCCTGTGTGACACTTCACATTTGATGGCATTTTGTTTACATAATTGTGCTTCTTAATAGTTTTTGCTATCACATGTATACTAGGGTTTTAGATAACCTGTTTATTTAATGTTCATTGTATTACTGTAGGTCGTGTTTGTTACCATTATGGCGTTCAGTATTTGTGCGTATGACACGTAAACCTTTTATATACTGTATTAGGGTTTGCTTCAGTGTGGAAAATCTACTTGTGATTAATTTGATTTGTTAATGTGTCACAAAACACAATTTAATAGTAATAGTAATAGGTTTAGTAGGTTTTTGTTTGCTTATTTGTTTTGTAAATTAAAAAATTTTAACTGTAGAATTTAAAGGTTGTTTTCTGTATAAAAAGACAGGATTTTTTACTTATTTATTTATTTAATACAGTGTTATTAAAACATTAAAAACTTGAAAATTTGCATTTTTCAGCAACAGTAAATGTGTATTATCTGTTTTCCTATACTGGGCTTTACTGCTTGATTTCCTGCAGTATCAGTGATGAGGTTAGAAAGCAGACAGTAGAAATTTGGCATTTCACAAGATGATGTTTTAAAATCTGTGATTGATTTGACAAACCACCAAGTAGATCAGTGGTTCTTGTAATGGTAAATTCCAGTCAGAATACTCTGGCTTGTTATTTTAGATCACACGTTCTCTGTTCAGCTAAAGGTACATAAAATGCTTCATTTGATCAGTGACATAAAATCAAGTTTTTGCCAAGTCAGTCATATCGCAAATTATTTCTTTAATTGCTTTGTTTTACAGGGAATTAAAGAACAGAAACATCAAACATTTACACTAATGCTGAGATATTACTAAAAGTTATCTTTTGTCATTTCAGAACTATTTAGTTAATCAATGCTTATTGTGGCAAAAACCTAAAGCCAATTCATCAATTAATTCTGGTATGTGACTGTCAATATTAAATGTAACTACACACCTCTAAGTTAAGATTAAGAAAAGATCATGTCAAAAGTAATTTTATAATAATGTGTCAACAGGAATGAGGTGTTCCCATAGACCCTCCCTTCAAATAGGAGATCTTTCTTTTGGCAGAAGCCAAGGGCTTCACGCCCCCTTTCCCCCTTCCCGTGAGCGATGCTTTTCGGTGCTGATGTAGAAGACATCATTCTCCTGTGAGATATACTTTTTTCTGGCAGAATTTGGCCCATCCTTCTTCGGGTTTTCTGTATATTTCTCTATCCATTCCACCTCCCTCCAACCAATTCTTAACTAATTCAAGCTGGGCATCATCAATTGGCTTTCATCAATTGTCATTTCATGTCACATGTCTCGCACTTCTCTGGCTGTTTTGGTCAAGAGAGGCATTTGCAATGCTGCACTCGCCATTCCCCCTAGAGTTTGCTACCGCAGGTAATCACCCCGTCACTTAAGTCCACCTCTGGCCACCAACTGTGCGAAGCCAACTCATTGCACGCCTTTGTCGCCCCTATGGCACAGGCCACGCGTCATTTACATTAGGAGTGCCCACGGCGGCTTAAAGTGGCGAATTCCATGTCACCACACACCCCCCCCACCCCCCCCCCCCCCCCCCCCACCAAAAAAAAAACAAAAAACAAAAAAAAAAGCGAGAATAAGCA
This sequence comes from Sinocyclocheilus anophthalmus, assembly GCA_018155175.1. Lineage (NCBI taxonomy): Eukaryota > Metazoa > Chordata > Actinopteri > Cypriniformes > Cyprinidae > Sinocyclocheilus > Sinocyclocheilus anophthalmus. The sequence goes on along the minus strand of JADLZN010008582.1, from coordinate 17,386 downwards.
CAATCTTAGGTAAATTCCATTTACATAGTCCATTTGTATTATTCAGTAAATTATCTTAGTATATTTGGTTTATAACCTTTTATATAAAATAAAGCTAAATAACTTTCTTTAAACAAAAGCAAATAAAAAAACTATGTTTGAATCTGTAATATAATGACAATAGAGTACTGCAGGGATGACATATAAACACATAAATTTGATCAATTATCCTGAAGTCAATAGATTTTTGAATGGGTTTTTGGTTTAGTTTACAAAGGTTTATGATATTTTGATGAATTATTCTATCATCAGTATACCACCTTGTGATTTTTTAAAAAGCTTTTTTAAAAAGGTGGTTGCTAACAAGTAGCGAAATGGGAATAAAGAGGTTGTTGGGTCATTAAGGTCCCATCTATAATTAGTCCACTTTTACAGCACGCGTTGTATTTAAAATCGTGCTTCCTGCAAAGTTTATAAATTCAAACCATCAGAATTGTAAAAAAAGACTGAACTTCTTTTGTGAAGATTATCATGATGAACAAAGCATTTTCTACAACAATCCAAAAGCCAGTGGAAAAATCCTACTGGGTTTTTGTCGAGGGAACCAGGGTGATGCAAACTTCTGGGTTGGCCTACAAAAATACGTCAGCATTGTAGGGGCTCTATCTAGCTAGACTCTTTTTTTCTTTCCCCTCTTGCCTCCTACCCCCCCCCCTCCCTCCCTCCCCTCCTCCCTAAGCTCCTCTATAAAGAAACAGCAGTCTGTGCTTTTTCTTTGCTTTTTCTGTGCTTTCTTTTCTTTGTTGTCACTGACTATATATATACCATTCATCCAGTAGAGGGCACCGTGCTTCAGCACTTGATAGTCCAGTGTTATCACAGAAGAAGTTGTTGCACACCTGATAAGAAGCAAGGAAAATAAAAAGTGTTATACAGATGATGCTCTGTGTCTGCATGTTGAATGCGACATAACATTAACTGTTCACTTTGTTTTAGAAAGAAAATCACCGTAAATAGTCAGAAATTGCTAAATTTGAGTTCATTACAACATCAGTTCATCCTATTGCTTGTTGGATAATCAGTCTAACGAATATTTTATATTATCTGGTAAAATCCATAATTCGTTTAAAATAGTCATTATATGTGCGTTTTCAAATAATGTATCAACCACACTTCTCCCTAAACTCATGCATTTATAAGCAATCAGATTTATGATGACTGATGAACAATAAAACTGATTGTAAATACACCTCAGACTTATATTTTTATAAGATGGACCCAAGCCATATAGATACCAGAATATCACAATATATCTTGAAACCAGTAAGCAATCATATCGCAACCACCCAGAAAACCCTAGCAACTACTGTACATAGCAATGGACTAAAAATGCTCAGAACACCTAAGCAATGTCCTGAAAAAGACCCAAGCATTGTAGCAGCAAATGTTTTACAGCAAACACTACCCACATTTGCTTCAGATATATAAAGATCTAGTTGTTCTTTTGCTGTGTTCATAGGTAGTCAAGTTCTCCCAGACGTTTGAGCTCATGTCTCCACTGTGCAGCGTTGATCATGACATCAGGTGAGAATAACAGGCCTTTTACAAACTGCTAAATGTGTATTTTTTTAACATGTGTAATGTAAGAGGGATGTCCAATAATGTATACCAGGCTCAGTATGTGTTTGTGTGTATGTGGGTGCATTTGACAAAGTCAGCATGGAGAAGGTGTCTTGCTCGGACTGGCTGATCAATAACAGCATTGCTGAGTTGGTAGCATCAACCGGGCTGCCTGTTAACATCAGTGACGTCTGTCAGGATCCCCGCTTTGATGCTGAGGTGAGCAGAACACACCCACTAAGAAACCAGACTAAGAAACCACCCACTAAGGTTTCACGTTCGTTTTGATCGCTTGGTCTGATCGAAAGAGCAGTTCCAACCCCAACTGCACATCTCTCACATTCTAGCAGCAGTAATCTAGTGTGCCCTGGTGAAAAAGAAGTAGACTTGAGCATACTTAAAAGATTACTTAATATAATATACTATGTATAATATACATATACGTATATAATATGGAAAAATATACTTTAAAATAATATACTTAAGTGTAGACTGACTGTAATGTTTTTAGACACTGTTTATTTACAATTAAATTAAATTATCATTTAAATTAATATTACATAAAATTAGTTGAACTAAAAAGTGCTGTTTGACCACTTCAGAAGGACTTAATAACAGTAAAACATAATTACTTTTAATTACTTTGAACTACTTCAATTATTTTTGAAATATTGCTAGTGTTCTGCTGAATGTACTGGCAAAAATTTATGGTAAACTAAAATGTACAAAATGTTATTTTTATTGAAAGTTTTATGCCATCTTTTATCTTTAGTTAGTAGTCAAAACATCAAAATAAGTGTACTTCTTTAAAACGTGACAAAAGATTATTAAAACAATTATTTAAAATGTATTTTAAAGTAGAGCTTTTAATTTGACATTATTACAAACTACACTTTTTACGTGTGTAAAGAAATCATAGAAGTGTACTTTCTTTCACTAAACTCCAATGGCTTTACACTTTTAAGATTTAAAGTACACTGCAAGTACACATTCAATTCAATTAAGTGCACTTCTTTTTCACAAGGGTGTAATCACCTTTAAGCACGTATATGAACCCAAGTGTATTCATACACACACACACACGCATCATCCAAGCATTGTGTTTCTTACTCAGGCGGACCAGGCTTCTGGTTTCCATATCAGATCAGTTTTATGTGTCCCCATCTGGAATCGGACACATCAGATTATTGGTGAGTTTCCCCACACAAATGCTTAATTGCTTATATACAAACCCACAAAAACAACTAAAATAACATCCTACTTTCATAGTGTTTTTTTTTTTTTTTGTTTTTTTTTTTTTTTTTCCCAGATGCGAAATCGCTGGAACAGGAAGACATGAATGATGCAGATCAAAGATTATTTGAGGTGTGACTTTATTCAAACATTTGATGTTGGAATAAAATGACCAATCAATATTTTACATACCGTACATACTTACTTACACTACTGATGCTTTCATAAATCATACGCATGAGTAATTTTCATTTCCGTTGATCCTCACAGGCATTTGTTATTTTCTGTGGTCTGGGCATTAACAACACAATGATGTATAACCAGGTGAAAAAGACTTGGGCCAAGCAGTCTGTGGCTCTAGATGTGAGTAATATCTCTCATTGGTATATTCTTTTTATGTTTTAAACTGCTTATTAACATAACAGCTACATTGTTTGCCTGCATATAAATCTGTCAGACCAGTAGAAAGAATTTATTGTGCATGCGTGGTATGGTTACATAATGTGCATAGTGTATTGTTGTTTCTGTCTTTTCCAGATGCTGTCCTATCATGCTACATGCTCCAAGGCAGAGGTTGATCGACTGAAGGTAAGATAAAATATGGAAATTAAGTCCATACAAACTAGATGCATCAGCACTGAAAATATACTAGTGTTTTAAATTCATTATTTATATGTAAAACAATGTTTTACATACGCTAACATTTTTGACCAGTTATATATTTTCTATACCTTTCGAAAATTAATATTATTCAGTAATACCGAAAAATTACAGACACTGTCATAAAATGACAGACATTTATAATGTTATAAAGATTTCCATTTCAAATAAGCACTGTTCTTTTGACCTTTCTTTTTATCAAAGAATCCTGAAAAAATGTATCACAGTTTCCACAAAAACATTAAAAAGCACAACTGTTTTCAACATAGTAGTAAGAAATGTGTCTGAAGCAACAAACTGCATTTAGAATCAATTTTTTGAAGGATCAGGAGACACTGAGATGAAGGAATGGCTGGCTTAACATTCAACTGTGCCATCACAGAAGAAATGACATTTTAAAATATGTTAAAAGAAAATAGTAATCATATTTCACATATGACGAATTTTATGTATTATTTGTATGTATTTACCGATTTTTTTGTTTCAAATGCAGCTTTGGTGAGCATACGAGACTTGGATTGTAGTGTATTTCAAGTAAATTTCTTAATTTTAAAAAAATGCGTCCAAGGAACAACAAAAAATATTTTATTGATTACTTTTTTTTCTTATTTCTTTATTTTTTAACATGTATCTTAATTTAAAACTTAAAAAAATATTTCATAGCAATAAAGCTATAACTATAAATATAGCAAGAGTAAAACTAAAACTAAAACTACTTACTCATTTTATCATTTGTAATTTACAATTTTACTATTTTTATTCAATATCAGTTCTAGACTTTTTTATAAATATTAGAAATGCTTTGGTAATATGATGTAATGTAATAAAGCACATATGAATTGAATATCAACAACATATTGTATAGAGCTAGATTCTGTAGTGTTGCAAAATGTGATACAACACACCCTTAAAAGGCTGGTATAAGATTCACAGATCAGTAGCATATAGAATGTTTAAACCTTTTCTCCAGAGAGACGTGATGAAAACTTCAAATTAAACTCATACATTAGAGAGGTGGATGTGTAAAAAACATCTTAGCCCCCAAAATTTCCTAGAAATTTATAGATGGTGGGTCTCAGACTTGAGAGAGTTGAAGTATTAATAATTGAAATGGCAGAGTGTAATATACTCTATCTGTCTGAGCCCTCAGTGGATCAAGCTCTGCTCTGGTGTTTAATTGCCTTGCTATTGGAGTTGCTGAGATTGTCCCCTCTCCTCTCTCAGGCTGCTAAGATTCCCCTAAGCAGTGAGCTCGGGATCGATGAGTTCCACTTTAATGACTTTTCTCTGGACAATGACGCCATGATCACTGCCTCCCTGCGGATGTTTTTGGAGCTTGGTGTCGTGCAGAAATTCAAAATTGATTATGAGGTGAGGCAATCACCATGGGTGAAAAGCCAACTGACTGGAAGAGTGAAATGCTGCTTACATATGTATGCTGTGTGCAGCAGGGAGTGCTGGGTTATGGATTGGTGAGATACTGTGCTGCAGGCTGGTTCCTGGAACACAGTTGAGGGGGTCTGGAGCTATGGTGTGAATACTATAGTGTGCGTTTTTTTTTCCTGCTCAGGTGCTGTGCCGCTGGCTGCTTACCGTGAGGAAGAACTACCGCACCGTGGCCTATCACAACTGGAGGCATGCCTTCAACGTCTCGCAGTGCATGTTTGTTATGATTCCTGCTCCCCCCCCCCCTTTCCCACCTTACTCCACCGTAAGTCACAGATTGATGATCGATGGGGCTGACATATGAGGTTTGCTAGTTCAAGTTATGAATGAAAAGTCATCAGTTAATCCCTAATGTGGTCAAAACCTGTATGACTTTCTTTTTCTGTGCGCAGAAAAAAATAGTAGACCACTAGCTGATCTTTGCACACAGTGAATGGGGGACCGTTATTGCCAACCCTGTGAAAACTGTACACTTGTAAATAGTGGACTTCAAACGCTATAAGTATAAAAAGTAATATTGTTTAAACTTTATAAGTGGCTTAAATAGAGTATATTCATGACTGTTCCTTAACACACTTAAGTACACTTTTAAACGTTGTACTTTGTAATAATGTCAAATTAACAGGTTTTATTTAAAAGTACATTTTAAATCATTCTGTTGTACTAATTAATAATGCTTTGTGGTGCTTTAAAGAAGTACACTTATTCCAATGTGTTGAGTTTTGGCTAACACACTAAAGCACTAAAGTACTTTATAATTTTAACTGTAATATGTTATTTGATATTACATTTAAAATTAAAATATTTTAAATGCACTAAATTCATCAATACAAATGTTAATTAAACATATATTGGTTTCACTTTATATAACGTATGTGCATTACCTGTACTTACAGTGTACTACCAAGAACAGTACTGATAATATACGTTAACTATGGGTTAGGTTTGGGGAAAGTGTATGTAGTACCTAGTTATTACTCAGTATTTGTACTTACTACCAGTACATGGTATGTACATGCGGAAACAGGATTGTAAATGAAGTGCTCCTAATATATTGAAATACATTGGAAAACAAGGTTCAACAGAAATTACGTGATACAAGAACATTGTGGTACCATAAATGCTTGTCAGTACATTGGCAATAACCACATTTCAATGAATGAATGTGCCCAAAACATTACATTCAGTTAGCATCTGTATGTGTTAGTGTGTGTCACATAGGGTTGCAGTAAGTAGTGCAAAAAGATAAATTATCCAAAAGATCAATACAAACTCATTCAGAAAACAGATCACACAACATCTTTTCACAGACGAGAACAGAAGAACTAAGGAAACGCAGGGCTTAAATATACAGGGAGTGTAATCAGGGAGAACAGAAACAGATGCAGGCTAATCAGAAACCATAGAAATGGGAACCAATGAAACAGACAGGCAACAAAGGCATATGAAATAAAACAAAACAAAACAGGCTATAATCCTGACAGTGTATTTTTTCAAGTATATTATTTCCATTACAAATTTAAATTAAATAAAAATTAAAAGTAAATATCAAGTATGCTAAAGGGCATTTCTTCTTCACAAGGGAAGGTGGTATTTTTTGTGAATAATGGCTTGAATTGGCTGTTTCTCACACAAAGCTATTGTTTGACTATGTTGCAAACAAGTCATATAGATTACCTTTATAATGGTTTTAAGGTGCTTTTTGCCTTTTTAGAGCTTCACAGCCCCTGTCCAAAATCCACTTTTATCATATGGAAGAGATAAACACCTTTGGAGTTCAACAGAGAAAAGAAAGTTTGGAACAAGTGTTATTGACAGTAAATGATGACAGGACTTTCATTTTTGGGTGAACTATCCATATAATATATTCAGGTACAGGCTGTAAATGCACATAGTTTAAATCAACAATGATCTTTCAAGCCATAATTTAATCACTGAATTGGAGGATATGTAGTAGTAGGTTTCTCTGTTGTGGTCCAGACTGCTGGGTTCCAGGAGGTGCTGACAGACACCGAGACTCTTGCGCTTATGGTTGGGTGTTTCTGCCATGACCTGGACCATCGTGGCACAAACAACGCCTTTCAGGCAAAGTGAGTCAAAAGTCTGTCAATGTAAATTACGTCAGTGGCTTAAAATTTAGCCAAGATTTTACCAGAACTTCCACTGCTTGACCCAACACAGTAAAAAAATGTAATCTAAAGTAATTAATGCATGGTTGTTATGAATAAGGCAATCATCACACTGTTACTGTTGGCATCGATCTAAATACAGGGGTCGGCAACCTATGCATGGTGCCAAACGTTGTGCACACAGACGGATAATCACTGTCATTGAGAATAGGGGAACATGCATAGCAAGACCATTTGATGGAATAATTGCCTCGTCAGTTCGCACGGCCCCTGGTGTTTTTCTAGGAGCTTCTTTTATTTTAATAATATTAAAGTGTGCAAACTAACCTGCCTTCGAGGTATACAAGAGGTGAATTTCATGCACTCCGGCAAACCAGGCGCAACTGATGTGGATTTACGAGGCGCTCAGATATAATGACCTGCGCCGTCGCGTTGCATAGGCACTGTTCTGTTTACCTTCACTTAGTCACGCTACGCGATTTGATTTTTTGTGCATGACAGTAGCTACAAGTTCATTATGCATTGTTGCTCCTGAACACAATAAATTACCGCTACCCAATTTATAGGTCAGTATACATAGTTCTTAAAATTCTATATTTAACTCCTCGGTCGAAAACCATGCCCCGCAGTCATTCGTGTTCTTGGTGGGAACGAACCCAGGTCACTAGCATGGAGGCGATTGCACTAACAAAGAAGTAAAGGACCACACACAGACAGCCCTCCATCTGACTTGTTTAACACGTTTTCACCTAAACTGCACTTACATCTTAGTGGTATTACAGCCCATAAAGTGTAACGCCTCTAGTCATAAAACCGCCACAGTCCCTCGGTCTTGGTCCAGTGGGATCCTCGAACCCTACGGGACAGCCTGTGTGAGTCGGAGGCTGAACGAGCCACTGGCAGTCTAGTGTCAGTCGCTAGTGCGCTCTTGAAATCTCAGAGCAGGAGGTTTACCGCCACAGCTATCTTCCTGTTTTCTACCCTCACCCTCCAATAAACATGTCACTCTTCCCAGCCGGTTGTCATATGGCACCAATTGTATACTCCCTTTCCAGTCCTAACACCACTACTATCTCTGTTCCCGTGGGATTTCACCCCACCCAGGTTCGCCAGTTTCATGTGGAGGCAGGCACACTAATCGAGAACGCTACAAGATTTCGGACTATGACCGTCTGTCGCTCGCTTGACGTACAGCGGACAGTGAGTTTATATGCACTAGCCCCTGTATCTAGCCGGCAACTGTACGTTAAACACTATCACAATTCACATGGACAGGGTTTGTGGTTAACAGCTCCCATATCTTTTAATACATAATCATACATTGAAAGGGTTCCCCTCTTCAGTGAAGGTCATCACTGTAAATCTGTTTATTTACAACGTCGTATATTTGACATAATATAAACTAAATTTGCAAAGTTTTACAAAAACAATTATGGAAATACCTGCTATTTTAGAAATATTTAAGATTTCGCACATTTGATGACTTATCAAATTCTGCTTGTTAGCAGAACAGGGGGGTGGGTGGTTTACCTGGCACAGAGGTTAACAGAAAAATAAAACAAGCAATTCATGCCAAAAGGTTGCCGAACCCCTGGTCTATATGACCTAACCTCTAACTACTCGGACCACGATTTGGTCGGTCCTCTGTGGAGTCCCAGTGACTTGGGTCCTTATGCACTAGACTTTACGGACAACAACAACAGAACAGCAAGGGGTTTTTCAATCTACTTGTGTAAAGCCTCTTATTATCGGACTTTTTTATTGATATTCCTTACATATTTATGGTCGTTGATGACTTAGTTCGCAGTCTTGTTATTATTTTGCACCGTCTCGCACTTGTACTCGTTCATGTTACACCCAGTTTATCTTTGTTTTGATTGTTCGTACATCACAATTATCACACAATGATTCTATAACACATATATTATCTATGTAATTGCACCAAGACTTGCGGGGTGTATACCGATTCTGGTCTAATGTGCTTTAAATAACATCACATTTTGATTGCAGTTCATGCACCACTGCTGCACTTCCTAATTTAACTATCTCAATGCAGAATATTCACTGATGTAAAATTTTTGCCTTCAATTAAACAGCACTGTTTCTCTTTTAATATATTTAAATGTACCCTTATACCTGTTGAGGCAACGATTGTACACGTTATTTTGGCACCCTGTCATTATCCATTCCAGCTCATGTGTTAACCACAATCCATTAGAAATCTACCTCTGCTAATATGATGATGTTGTGTACCTTAATTGCATTAAACAATTTTTGAGTATATATATTATTTTGTAAAGATTTGTATTATGTTTTGCCGACTAACTTGTCCTCTTAAGTCATTAGCGTTTATTTTAATGGTCTTATGGAAAACACCATATTGTGCGCCACTGTTTTTGTAGTGATTTAGTTTGTCTATTTTTATAGGGGTGATCTTGGGTGTTTCTACGCAGCACTATACATTGGGCTTGTTATTGTTTCTTATCTGATCTCGTGTGGTCCCTAAAGGTCTCGGCCGTTTCAGTCACTGCGCTGCTGTAAGGAACATATGTTGCATAGTAGCATCCTCAGTTCCCCCCATGCTGTTATGATCTCCTGCAGAGGGACGTGTGAGCTAAATTCCAGACATGGAACTGCAGGTGCTTGCTCAGGCTCAGGTCCAGAAGAGGGTGTTTCTGCAAGCACTGAGCCACCTTAGCAGTTACATGAAGTAAAAGTTGATTCCTTTATTTCCCAATTTTCTTGATACATAAAAATTATTAAAATTTGATGAATATGTGAACCCCCCACATCTTAATGTTTGGGCTTCTCTATCAAATAAAACCATTTAGACATCGATGTATCAGTCAAAATTGCAGATACATTTTTGTGTATAATTGTACACACCAGTTCAAGAGACATCTACGTATTCATTTTTTTGACACTATCGTGAGAACAGGATGTAGTCCTGCTAATACAACATGTTGTGGTAGCTTGCTATGTCAGCTAGACAATGCTTTTGCTATCAGTATAAGCCACTTCAAATGATTAATTCGATTTTGTACCAATCCTGTTCGTTGTACTTGATTCTTTTCCTGACAATTGTTACTTAACCATGTTTGCAATTTTTCTCTTTCCGGTAGTGTAAAGACGGATCTGCCCAGAGCCACAATGACATTGTCAAGCTAATGGAGTAATAATGCACGTCCCTCTCCTATATTGATTTGCCGAAATTACATCTTTACCCGTCCACATTTGCCAAGTCCAGGGGATGGACAACGAATGCAAGTGGCTGGTTATGTTTCGAGTGTTTAATATGACCAGCTCTATCATCGTCTTTCTGTTAGGTCCATGGAGCTTTTTACACCAACATCCATTATTAACTGGCGAAGGAGATTCCCTCTTGCGTGTCAGCTGCTACATGTGCACAGAAAGGAGATGATTAAGAACATAGCTTTCTTTATTCATCGATGACCCTTCTGACCTCTGAGTTACTTGGAGACACCACTATTTTGACATTGATCTTCTCGTGGGTTAGTGAAGTGATTAGTGTTTCATGCATTCGGTCTTTTTTATCCACTCAGTCAGAAAAGCCACATGTCTCACCGGGATTGGTACTGGATTTTAGTGAGTATATATACGCTGGATATGACTTGGTGGTTTGTACTGCCCCAAACTTATCTTACCTGTAGCCCCTTAAGAGACGCATGCTGGGTTAAATGTGCCACCCCATTTTTATGTAACAATTACTAATGTCTTAACCTGCCCTTCGCTCCACCTTCATCTGTACGTTGTTCATACACCAACAACTTCGCTAAAAGGCATCTAAATGAGAATTTATGAGCCTTTTAATGTGCTTTTTGTTTAATGTCTTGTGATAATTGTGACACCGTTTATATTTTTAGTTTCCGTTCTCTTTTCATGTAAAAAGGCTTAGTATAATTTATAACAAATCCAAGGTTTGTTTGAAAACATATTTTGCTGTGGAACATTTTGAAGATTTTATAAAGTAAACATAAGAATACGTTTTATATTGCTAGTAATATATCAATATGAGCACTTACTGGACTAAAGCAACATGCTAATTATAAACATAAACATAAAATAAAATATGACTCATCAGGCTTTTGAGGAACATTTATTTGTACATCGCTTTGTCATCATTGTATTGCATTTCCCTAAATATTTCCCCCACAATAAAATATATTCTTTTCAGAACTTGATGTTGATAATGATAAACGATAGCATTTATAGCTACTTCTGGTACTATGACCCTTATTATTGATATTGTTCTTAGTTCCTTGGAACTATTTATTTGTCTTGCATTTTATGGTATAGTAGAGGTTCCCCTAGAACGTCATACAAGATTTAAATGTGATTTACATGAAACAAGCTGTAAGAATTGTAAAATCGACCTTTTGGCCATTTTTATTTAACTTTAGACACATAACTCGCCCACCAAATTGCATTATTTCGCTCGATATTTTGGCCCTTTCTTTTTTTCACCCTTCTTCTTTTTTTTCTTTGGTAAAAAACTCAAGTGTTTTTTTTACTCAGTATGCTATTTTGTATCATTAATATTTTTTTATACACTTTATAACAAGACGATGTATATATGATTGCTCAAAACAAAGAAAATATTATATATTTTTGGACCCCATTCTTCCATAAGAATGTCGGCCCTTTACAGTGTTTTAAGCTTGTTCCTCTAGTGAAAGAGTAAATTAGATAATGCTCAAAATTAATAATTATCATTATGGTAACTGCGTTTATGTGTATCACTAAAGTTTAATTTAATAACCGAAGCCAGGGCCACGAAAATCTGACCTTCTTCTCCCGCCGAAGATTTTACTTAAAGATAAGTTTGATATCCAATTAGCGGTAAGCGTGCTATTGTAAATGCTCAAAGCCAAATGTGGCTAAAAAGGGCAATGATATAAAGGATCCAAACCAAATCGTGTTTCTCTTAACAATAATAAGGGTCTAATAGACATGTTAGTCATGCATTGCACTAGCTTAAATGCGATGGTGACTCTTAGTTTTCAATTCGACATTCGCCTCACGGTCCCCGACTATTGGTCAAATAACCACTTTAATCTGTTTTATAGCTGCGCCCTTTTTCTAATTTTTTTTTTTTAACAGGGCATAACTATTTTTGATATCTGGCCCTCCAAAGAGATTCCAGCAATATGATGCAGCTACTTAAACAGGCCATTCTGTCCCCAGATCTATTCATCTGTATTCAAGTAAGTAATAGATCCACTGATATGTGTCAAAGTCATATACGGGGCCGCCTCCAGCTTGAACCCTTTTAGCTTTAAAATTATTCTGACAGATGCTTGTAATTAAGTTTAGGCAGACACAGAGGAGGCGCCTTGGAACCAGAGGCAGACGAGGTGTATTAAGCCACTTTTGTGATTTTGTTCAGATCTGAAAGCGGATGACGACTGAACGATGCTTAAGGATTACATCTAAATTAAACTAATAGGAATATTGATAAAACTCTAAATTTATGTTGAATCTTTTTTCTCTCCTATTTCATTATCAACTTGGCAATTTTAAAACTGAGAAGAACCACATGTTCTTTGAGTAGTGTTCGTCGGGGCAGTCAGGGTGGAGTAAGAAAACCTAGAGATGTTCAGGTGAGGTCTACACTTTGAAAATATCTAACAGAAAGGCCCCAAGAGCTGTTGTATGTTCTCAATATTTAAACAACTTACTTAGGTCTATGCTGAGGATGAGTCGTGACTTCGGGGCGCACAGTTGTTTAAAAGATCCATGGGAAATCGCAAAAAAAAGGTTAACAAGACACGCGAAAATAACATAAATGCACTACAAATGTGGAAAACCAGTATATGCTATAGAAAATCCATAGATACTTAATAGGGTAAGAAAATATAGTAATGGATATCTCTGAAATACACTGCCCGCATATGTGGCAACATATCATAGTGGACTTGTAAACGACATGTCATATTTTTGTCTCTTGTTTTATTCCAGGTGGTCTGAATTTGGTGGACCCATGTGAATTTCATTTGTAACAAGGGACCGGAGAGATCGAGCTCGAAATGACAACAAGCTGTAGTATCTACTCACTGTTTTAAGTAAATTGCGTAAACTTTGTTCAATCATCTCAATCCAAGCAAAATCAATGATACTTTTTGAGATAGGCCAATTTGACGCCAATCCGTATAGATGTAGCTCCTGTGCTTCAGGGGAATCGGATGATGGAATTTGTAAGCCATATATGAGGTAAAAGTTAGTTAAGTGAGCAATTAGCAAAGTTATGGAATGCTCGAGCTAAGTAACTTTTATACACAGGCTGGACACTGTATTTTAAGCTCTTGTGACCGGTGAATAGGCAAGCTTCAGCTTGATGGTAGATCGTGTAATTGATTGCCTAACAGAAAGACCTTTTTTTTTTTTTTTTTTCCAAGTTTTTCTAGTTTTTTTTACTGTTTTCCCCTTAACAGTGGGCGGAGCTTTGTCGGCCTATCAGCAAACACGGAGAGCCTCTGAGTGTATCTCCAGTCTGGAGGCAGGAGAGACAGAATCGTCTCAGAGTTCAGACTCCACCCATGAGCCAGAATCAAGTCAGAGTGAGGCAACCAATCAGAGTGAAGACTCCACCCACTGTGTGGAGCCAAATCAAGCCACAGTAGCCAATTACAAATAAGAAGCGTGATGTGACATTAAAGGACGGCCTACTGAGTCAGGGGTTCCCAAACTATTTTGTCTGCCGAACCTCTTATACGCTGAGATTTTAAGTTAATATTTTAATAATTTAACAACATGATTTGCATATGGCCGATGGATTATCTGAGTGGTTAAGTCAAATAACTTAACAAACAGAGTAATTGTTTTTATCTTTGTTTTTTCTTTCTTTTTGTATGTTTTGTTTGTTTTTATTTTAAAATTTATGTAATACTCCTATCATGGTATATATATTTTGGACATTCATTAATTTACATTTATACTCCATGTATTTGATTTTTATATCATATGGCGTTACTGATTAAGAGGATGACATTCATCTATAAGGGGACACATGTTCTGAGACCTGTTGCTGGCTGAAACGTAATACGACCTTGACAGGGTTCTTTATTGTACTTGTTATATTATTATTATGTAACCACAATGATTAAAAAATTAAGTCTTAAATTGTATAATTGTAAAAATTCATTTTCCACTAACGTATTGGCATCGTTCTACACAATCTGATTTATATTAGTGCCAGCAGAATGTTGTATAAGCACACGAAGCATACATGAGTTATGTTTAAATTTGGATGACCATTGTACTGCCCAACCCAATTGAATGATTTTAGTCTGTGATATTAATTTAAAATTACAATTATTTGATTAGATTTTCATCAAACTCATGAAGCCCTGCAGATCCCTCCTTGAACCCCCAGGGCGTTTTTGGAGATCCAACCCCATTGAGACAACCTGTCCTCACGAGTATAGGGTATGTGACACTTACTTTGCGACTATTATATCTATTTTGAAAAATTTAAACCCGTTATAAACCAACCTTTTTTATGGGGATGCTTTGAGTTGACCGATTTCAGTGAAATACTTCAGGCATTACAGACAACTTTAAACAACATTGGTCCGGTTTTTGTTTAACAATAGGAAAGGTTTATTAAGATCCCATATTTTTTTTTGGATTTTATCCCTATAACACAAACTATTTATATATATATATAATACTATATGGCATTGTGGAAATACACATTCAGGGGACCAGAACTAGAAATTAATGTTTTGAGAAAGCAGTAACTGTGTTTCTAATTATGCTCAGAGGTTGTTCCAGTGCTTGCTATTATTCGCAAGTACAAATTGGCCTTTCACAAGACTGGCATTAATTACATTAAAAGAGAACAAAGTTGCTGAGATTGTGATTCCACGCTTGAGAGCAGAATTTTTTCTTCCTGACGCATTTGTATTTGATTTGATTTAGTTATCACCAATTGTTATTACTTAACTGGGATTACTTTTGCTGTTGTTTCTTTAGACGTGCAGGAACAACCCTGAACAGTGACATCAGCATGTTTAATGTTTGTTGTATGCATCCGTAGTCTCAGACGGTCAGCAGGTCTCGTAAAACAGTATAGTACCTTTTAGTACTGCACAAATTTAGTCAATTTTTACTGCATATAAATTTTACCGTGTAAATGCTAGATGTATTTGCTAGATCAAATATCAACTGTTCAGGTGGGCCAACAGAAGATTATCGGAATTGAATGTTGCAGCTCTCTGGCTTAATTCACATTATTAGGATACTTCCTTGATGCGGATCCAAGAGAACCAAAGGAAGTCATCTTAGTACTAAAAATCCTGAAGTTGTTGCCATGCAAAACGAAAACCCTGTGTTGGCATGGAGTTCAGTTGTTTTAATTTGTCTCATCATGTGTACAATTTTTTAGTACTGTGAAATTTTATGTATTTTTTTGGATTATGCAGTACAACTCCATGAAATGCAGCAGCAGAGCTTTGAAATTACAGCAAGCTTGTCGGCTTTAAAGGGATATCTAATAGGGGTGCGTGCAAGTCGTGTAATAAGTTTGTTTGTTGTTTTTTGTGCACATTTCAGTTAGATTACTGCTAGTATGTTCAATCGTCTGCACTGATTTCTAAATGAAATGTATGATTTGCCATTTATTTATGACTTTTGACATTTTATAAAAAATGAAAAGGACACTTTTTTTTACATTTGTATTTTCATACACTAAAATAAAGAAGGCCAGAAAGAGCTGATACTTATTAGCTAACATAAAATGTTGTCATGCTTGTTCGACCACCAGGATTTCAATAAATAACTAATAAATAACTAAATAATAGTAATTGCGCTTTTCGTTATTCAATATGGACCGTTATCGCCAACTTGATAGATATCAAAAGCACGATAAAAGCATTTTATTAACAAGACTAGTATATACCATCAATACACAAAATATATATTTTTCTGAGAACAAAAGGTCCGAACTGGGAGTGATCTCAAAGTGCCTTGTTTGCGGAAAACGTCGTACTGGTCAGATAAATCATTTTACAAAATGGTATTCTGTGGTTGAAAAAAAAAAGGGAAAAAAAAAGAATTTGGCGAGATGTAAACCAAGACATGCGAGAAGTCTGAATTCTGTTTATACAGTATTTTGCAATTCTGAATTTACATCTCGTAATTTTGCTTTTTGTTTACACCACAGAATACAAAGTAAACTGTGACTTTTTATTTTTGTGAGAAAAAGTCAGAACTGAGCAGTATAATGCCACAGTTACCTTTTTACTTATTTATTTCATTATTTTTTTATTCCGTGGTGACAAAACAGGCTTCCATATATATCATACTTGGTGCCTCAATGTGTCTCTTTTAGAGAGATTCTCATCCTGTATTTCAGTGGATCATATATCTATCAAATGCCACATGAATGACTATGATATACTGTGCAGTTTGTAAGAGGTACACAGGGTATTTTCTTGCCAGACTGATTGCTGGTCATCTTCCTCAGGCTGTTTTGTAAATAAAGAACACTGTGATGCAAGCGAGTGTGGCGATCCGTGATTGGCTGCATGCAGATAGCTTTGAAACACTGCTTAAATAATTAGACTTCTTATGTAAATGTCTCACAAGTCAAATACTGTGCTCACATTATCATTCAGAAACATACTATTATGCAAATGACTGATATTAGTTCATAATTCATTTTCACAGCTATCCTTTCATGAATATGAGTGTTGCAGAATAGATATGCTGTCATTTGTAAACGCCCAAGCACCCAAACAGTATGCATAGTTTAGTGACGAAAGGATATGCAGACATTATTTGGCTGGGTGAAAGTGTGATTGAATGAAGCCGAGTGTTTGAGTTGTAGCTCAGAGAGAGAGAGGCTTTGTGCCGGACAAGCCAACTGATACAAAAGCAGCGTGGCCAGCTGCATCCAGCTCTGCTCTCTGTAATCTATTATTCAACAGAGACTCAGCTGCCTTCCTGAGGCTTTAAAACCGAGAGAGAACAGGAATGGGGCCGAATAACTTCAGTTCTGTGTGTTTCAGCTCACAATCTCTGTATGTACTGTGCCTTACTAACATATTCACAACCAGTTCTCTGATTTACCCATTAACAATTCCCATATTATATTATATATAAAAGAACCAAGGCTCAATATGATATACATTTTACAAAAATCAACAGCAGAAATATGTTACTTAACATGTAATTACACTCTGTAATAGATTATACAGACATTGTTCGCAGCAATATGGCTATGTGCTAGATTTACACAATGTCCAGGTGTGATTTTGGACTGTTTATTTTGGTTTGTGGACATGGCTATATTTTAA
>JADLZN010008581.1:0-163930 GCA_018155175.1 Sinocyclocheilus anophthalmus | reverse complement strand
TTCTGCTGTCGGTGCTGGTGCAGACACCGTTTCCGGTAGGCGTGACCTACAAAATGGCTGCCGGTGAGAGGCGTCGTCATGGTTCACGCTTGAGGAATGTTTTCAAAATAAAAGTCTCGACGAGCCACTGAAGTTGCGCAAACGTATCCAACATTAGATTAAAAAAAAAAAATTTTTAACAAAATTAAAAAAAACAAGGGTGGGAGGTGACAGAAAATGCATACAAATATAACTCATTACAATCTAAGCAAACCTCCACTGACAGAGAGTGGCTTAATATTATATATAAAATAATAAGTAATTATATGAAAATAGTATATATAAATAATACATATTTAATATTTCTACTTTAATTCTTGGCTTCTTTTTTAGCATAAATTTGATAAACATGTTTTTGAGAGAAGGTGAGGATTTGTGATTTTGAGAGAAAATGTTTTTCATTTGTTTTACAATGTCATGGTATCATGTTAAATTAATTATTTCTTTTATGCTAGATATAAGGTTTTTTTTTTGTTTTTTATGAAAAAAGGGGGGCAGCCCTGAAAAACAGGCAGCGCAGGTTTTAATAAGTGACATGACACTGACGCACAGACGCACAGACGCCATTGAACATTGCCGCTATGCCTTTTTCAGTGGCGCCTGTGCTCAGTGGGAACAGTGCTATGTGTCACTGAAACCGGTGACAGCCAATGGACATTGTCGCGGGTGCCCGTTTTTTCATGCATTCGTGTCGCGGTGCGTGTCGCTGTGGCACCTTCGGTAGTGACTGACACCTGCTGCTGGGTGTCGCTGCATAATGTAGCTTGCGTGACACACGCACTTAACGGCAGAACGATATTTAATTAATTAACAGTATGTTGCGGTCAAGCATACGAGTTATTACATCGCGGAGTTCATTTGTACAACAAATATTGAGTTCCTATATTAAGATTAAAGTGTCTAATGCCCATTAATGTGTATTGTTCATTGTAAGTTTATTTCCAGTAGCCTGCTTTGTACAGTGCATTCAAACACGTAAATACGAAGTTTTTTTTGTGCATAGATTTAACATTTCAGCTGTATCATTTGTAATTATAAAACAATATAGAGACTATGCAGAGGCCCCCCTACCCATCCATACTAAAAAAAAAAAAAAGCAAAAAATAAAATACCGTTTTTTAATCAAAAGTGCCACCACTGACTGACACTTGCCTATCAGGAATTACATATAAATATAAACCGTCATGAGAAAATGCCACAAACCATTATAAAGTGATGTCTACTATTCTAACGTGCTTTAAGTTAAACTTATATCAACCATTAAGTGTCCCTGCCTTGACACTGTTTTTCACCAACGCAAGTTGCTAATGTAAGTCTGTAAGGTAATTGTAAGTCTAGATATTGCTATATAAACAAAGTTACTTAATATCATGTCCTGCAGAAATTCGAATGCATTGACCCAAACATGCAGGGCATCTCCAGAGAAAATGCCAGAAGAATGCATGCTCATATAGGGTCATATACAGGATATATACGGGTTTTATATATATATAATTATATATATATATATATAATATAAATATATATATATATATATCCTCCTGACTACCAGCTACAGAGTTTTGTCCACTGTAGAGGACATTATATTTTAGTGATTTCTCTGAGACCTCACATGTCACAGAGAGAGAGAAGAAGAAGAAACATCAGGCTTCTTTTCAGAGAGATACCAAATGATTGGAGGAGCGGGTTTCACCATGACCACTCCCTCTCCTTGTTCTTCAAATATGTCTGATTTTAATTTAGTGACAATGTAAAACACCTTTAATAAATTGGAATATGATCATATTTGTAATTATCATTAATTCTGACTCATTTTTTAAATTGTTTGTCCCTAACTTAAATAAAAAACACAAACATCTCAAGAGAAAATTGTTATGGGTGTCCAAATCAAAAATTATGGCCTTCTGTTTATTGAAACAGGACACCAATTTCATACATGTCCAATTTAGAGGACACCAGGAACTAAAAAGCATGTTTATTAACTATTGGGAAAGCACAACAGATGAATATTGAAAAAAACAGGGGAAAAAAAAAAAAAAAAAAAAAAAGGAAAAAAAAAAAAAAAAAGGGGAAAAAAGAAAAAAAAAGAAGGAAAAAAGAAAAAAAAAAAAAAAGAAAAAAAAAAAAAAAAAAAAAAAAAAAAAAAAAAAAAAAAAAAAAAAAAAAGGAAAAAAAGAAAAGAAAAAAAAAAAAAAAAAACTACATATCAATAATTCCTATGAATATTAATATTTTTTATTTTTAATTATTACAAATCTTGAATATTACTCCATTATTGGACTTATTTTTTCATTCGATGTTGCCCAAAAAAAACACATTAAATGCAAATTAGATACAGTTATTAGTACATTGTATTAGAATGGGGGGTGGAACGGGGGGAAAACTTGTTTATGGCCATTTTACACACATTTGGCATAAAGAAAAATGTTTTTTAAAAAATTTTTCATAACATAGTTGAGAATCATCTTTATATAAAGTTTTGGTATAATTTAAAAACGAAAATTGTTGTATTATATTCATGTCTTTTTATTTTTTTTTAAAACAGGACTTTTTAAAGTCCCGATGTCATCTACAGAGGACATAGCATAACATATGGATAAAATATCCTTTTTCAAAAAAAAAAAAAAAAAAAAAAAAAAAAAAAAAAAAAAAAAAAAAAAAAAAAAAAAAAAAAAAAAAAAAAAAAAAAAAAAAAAAAAAAAAACAAAAAAAAAAAAAAAAAAAAAAAAAAAAAAAAAAAAAAAAAAAAAAAAAAAAAAAAAAAAAAAAAAAAAAAAAAAAAAAAAAAAAAAAAAAAAAAAAAAAAAAAAAAAAAAAAAAAAAAAAAAAAAAAAAAAAAAGAAAAAAAAAAAAAAAAAAAAAAAAATAAAAAAAAAAAAAAAAAAAAAAAACAAAAAAAAAAAAAAAAAAAAAAAAAAAAAAAAAAAAAAAAAAAAAAAAAAAAAAAAAAAAAAAAAAAAAAAAAAAAAAAAAAAAAAAAAAAAAAAAAAAAAAAACAAAAAAAAAAAAAAAAAAAAAAAAAAAAAAAAAAAAAAAAAAAAAAAAAAAAAAAAAAAAAAAAAAAAAAAAAAACAAAAGAAAAAAAAAAAAAATAAAAAAAAAAAAAAAAAAAAAACAAAAAAAAAAAAAAAAAAAACAAAAAAAAAAAAAAAAAAAAAAAAAAAACAAAAAAAAAAAAAAAAAAAAAAAAAAAAAAAAAAAAAAAAAAAAAAAAAAAAAAAAAAAAAAAAAAAAAAAAAAAAAAAAAAAAAAAAAAAAAAAAAAAAAAAAAAAAAAAAAAAAAATATATATATATATATATATATATTTATACACATGTATTGACAAAATACTAAATTCACAAAACTTTTTTTTTTATACATATATATAATATATATAAATATATATACACACAGGGGTGCCCAATAAATGGTTGCAGATGCGCATGCGTGACAAAATAAAAAAAAATGCGCTTATTGTAAATAAGTTCAGACGCTCATTTGTGCGCCGACACATGATTGGACAGCTGGGAAGTTACAATCACCGTTTTAGATTGACCTAACTGTAATACTTGTTATTAAGATTTAAATTCAAACTAAAGTTATAAAATCTAGGCTATTCACTGCCCGTTTATAGCAAAATGCAAAAAGTGACATTCATTCACTGACGCGCTTCACCTAAGATTGCTTACTCAGCAGCGCCTTTAAACCAGCAGCGCATATACTTGTCGGCAACCCGCCCAAATAAAAGCTTGATGATTTCAGGTTTGACAATGCTGAAAATAATTTTTTTTATATTATTAAAAAAGGGAAAGAAAATATTGCCATGGTAGGTTAAGTAGGCCCTCTCCCCCTCCCCGTCCTCCCACCTACCCCCCCCTCCATACTATAAAAGAATTGTATTTTTATATAATACTCACATTTATTTTAAAATATAATAGTATTACCACACTCTATTTGTTATTTTGCTTATTATTTTATTTAAACATACAAAATAAATAAAGTGCAATAATACTATCACTATTATTATTTTATTTTTTTATAGTTATTTTTAATGAGTCACACTGGTGCAGTGTGAGCACCAAACCAAATCTCCAGGTGCTTCATTGAGAACAAGACCGAAAAAAAAAAAAAAGAAAAAAAAAAAAATTTAAAAAAAAAAAAAAAAAAAAAAAAAAAAAACTTATGTGCACCCCTGTTGTTGTGTGTATTGGAAGGTATGTATGTATATAGACAGACAGAGACCAGGGAGGCAACGAAGGAGGGTGGAGCCAGGGAGGAGACAGGAGGGGCCATGCAGGACTCAGGCCACAGCCATAATGTCGACCCACGGTGGATCCGACGGAGGGAGGAGCCATGGAGGAATGGCCACCGACTCCAGGGGGCCGACCAACACAACGGCGCGGGGGTTGGAGCAGCGTGCGGGAGAGAGAATCTGGCGACCAAGGTGGAGATTCCGTGGAGATTGTGGCAGAGCCGTGAGTGAGTGAACAGATAGTTTTAGTAAGTTGATCGAAGTGACTAAGGACCAAGGTGGAGCTGGCGGGAGGAAGGAGCCCAATTGAGTCGGTGGGACGGAGCAACGAGGTGCAGCCAGAGGAGCAGAGTCCTGAGGCGATTGGCGGGTTGACACCCGACCAAGGCGGAGCCAGAGAGACGAGGGAGCCCAGTGGAGCTGGTGGGGAGAATCGACGGGGTGATTGTGGCGCTTGAAAGGGAGCTAGGATGAGCCGGAGGTGGAGCCGCTGGGGGGTTCGGTCTACGGGCGAGGCGGGGACCGAGTCCGGGCCTCGGAGGCTAGAGGCGGAGGTGGAGGTGAGGGATTCTCCAGCCAAGGTGACGCTGGAGGATGGCAGACCCACGGCACTCGCACCATGTTGATGGTGGGCTGAGGGCGAGCAGAGGAGCTGCTAGATGACAGCGGTGGAGGAGGCAGGAGTGGGTGAGAGGGTGGGCATTTGTGAGTCTCTGGGCATTCAGGGCTTAACTCTGAATTAGAAGCCCCCTCTAGGCTGAACACGGGAAAAGGATGGCGCTCACGAGGAGCGGACACTTGAGGGCGCTTACGAGGAACTGGCAACGGTGCGGGAGGTGGGGCATGTGAGTTTAGTTGGTGCTCTGGACTGGATCGGGGGGTCTGGAGCCCTCTCCCTCTTCGCTTTGGCCTTCACTTGCACATACTCAGCGCACCCTCAGCCACGCGGGTCACGGGGGTGAGGGGAGCTTTCTCCTCATTGTCGCCGGTGGCTCTCGCTTTGGCGAGTATCATCCTCGGATGAGTAGACGGATTCTCCAGTGACGGTGAGAGGTGACCCGTTTCTCGCCAGAATCCACTCCAAAAAGGTGGCGAGATCCGCTCGAGGACCATCTTCGGATGACGGCGCTCTGCACTCGATGTTTATGGCATTGTAGAACGCACAGAGCGCGTCGTCCGGGTAGCTGGTGGTGCTTGCTAGCAGCTTGAACAGTCTAGTTGAGTCCTTTGTCCCCTGCTCCAGCTGGAGGAGGAGGGGTATTCGAGCCGGCCAAAGAAGGGCATCCCACCAGGGAACAACGGAAAACACACAAAAAAAAAAAAAAAACAAAAAAAAAAAAACAAAAAAAAAAAAAAAAAAAAAAATAAAAAAAAAAAAAAAAAAAAAAAAAAAAAAAAAAAAAAAAAAAAAAAAAAAAAAAAAAATAAAAAAAAAAAAAAAAAAAAAAAAAAAAAAAAAAAAAAAAAAAAAAGAAAAAAAAAAAAAAAAAAAAAAAGAAAACAAAAAAAAAAAAAAAAAAAAATAAAAAAAAAAAAAAAAAAAAAAAAAAAAAAAAAGAAAAAAAAAAAAAAAAAAAAAAAAAAAAAAAAAAAAAAAGAACAAAAAAAAAAAAAAAAAAAAAAAAAAAAAAAAAAAAAAAAAAAAAAAAAAAAAAAAAAAAAAATAAAAAAAAAAAAAAAAAAAAAAAAATAAAAAAAAAAAAAAAAAAAAAAAAAAAAAAAAAAAAAAAAAAAAAAAAAAAAAAAAACAAAAAAAAAAAAAAAAAAAAAAAAAAAACAAAAAAAAAAAAAAAAAAAAAAAAAAAAAAAAAAAAAAAAAAAAAAAAAAAAAAAAAAAAAAAAAAAAAAAAAAACAAAAGAAAAAAAAAAAAAAAAAAAAAAAAAAAGAAAGAAAAAAAAAAAAAAAAAAAAAAAAAAAAAAAAAAAAAAAAAAAAAAAAAAAAAAAAAAAAAAAAAAAAAAAAAAAAAAAAAAAAAAAAAAAAAAAAAAACAAAAAAAAAAAAAAAAAAAAAAAAAAAAAAAAAAAGGAAACTGAGTAGTATAAAAAAAAAAAAAAAAAATAAAAACGGGAAATATATTAAAACGGGAGGGTAGGGACACCACGGAGGTTACTGTTTGTCAATATCTGTCACAATCTGTGATGGCAAGGACGATGGAGACGAGGGGGAAAATTGGAATAAAACTCCCCTCTAAACAGTCTTAATCCAAAGAAAAAGAAAACACAGGGGTACATCCACAATGGGAACGGTCACAGGAAACACTCTATGAACCACCAATAACAAGTAGAACCGACAGAGACAGGATGCTCTGCACAGACTAGGACTAAATACAGGCAGTGGTGGGGAAAGAGTATCCACTTGAAAAGGAAAAAAAAAATCTACCTCAATAGGGGGTAAAAGTACCTTACCTTTCCAAGAAAAAAGTACTTGTCCAAAAAAACTACTTGAGGTAGAAATTAAAAAAAAAAGAGTAGCCTTTTTTAAAAGTACTCATGAGTATTGAGTAATGAGTACTGAGCTGTGTATTCTACCCCCTCATAATAAACGCTGAACACCGCAATTTATACATTTTAAAAAACGTTGTACATTCTGTAATTCACATTATCTTTTTTGTCATAAAGAATGAAGAGTATCTATCATCCAGCAGTTTTGAATGCCAACTCTTTAAAATACATCAAAACAACACTAGGGCGCGCGGGGAGGAAACAATATTCAGTTGAAGAAAGGAAAAAGGAAAAGAAAAGATGAAAGGTATTCTCAGTACAATCATCCCCATTTAAATGAAAGTTTGAAAAAATGGATTTAAATCATGTGTAAGGCCACTGAGACAGCATATGCTGTTTTTGCACATAAAATATTAATAAAATAATGAAAGGGATGTCAGTGATGCTGCCTTAAAAATAACATTATTTGTGTAATTTGGTTGTAAAATGAAATGTGTTTTATGTGTGTTTTTTGTTAAGCGTTTAAATAAAAAAAACACATTATTTTTCACATACTGTACATTATTGCTTCTCCTCTATGCCACGCCTTTCTGAAACAAGTCAATTTTTAAAAGCTCATCGGTCTGAAAAGCAAGGTGCGCTGTGCTCCTGATTGGCCAGTTATCTAGTGCGTTGTGATTGGCCGAATTCCTCAATCGTGTGATGGAAATGTTACGCCCCTTCCATACTGTGATGATGCCCTGTCAGGCAGGAGCATTGATTTTTTTAAAAAAAAACATGAAAACCCATTATTAATGAGGCATTTGTTGAATCCAGTGGGGACATATTTACGGATTATAATGACCTGTCTTTTTAAATACTGCTTTTTTACACATTGCATTGCTATCGCGACCTGCGGCTTTGGGGGCGGTTGTAAACATTAAAACCATGTCTGCATTTGTGATTGGAGAAAATAAAGGGAAGGAAATTACAAAAAATGACAAGCCCTACTCTACATTGCCCAAAAAAACTCACTTTAAATATAAAAAAAATATATATAAAAACTTTAAATATAAAAAACGTACTTACAGTCTGAGAGTCAGAACAGCAGGCATTGTAGTATACTCTTCCAGGTTAGGGAGGGGGAAAACAGTCCTCCATAAAATGTGCCTGCGATCCATCTGAAATTATTGGGTTTTTTGGTGGTTTTTTTTTTGCGTTTGAAAAGTGTTCTGTAACAGTGTTGTAAATTCAACTTAACCACTGATTTCTAGTTGTTTCCTTTTTTGGAAGGCCAAACAAAGTGGTTTCGCTTTCACAATGAAAAACACACAGCGTCACACACGGCGGCCTACAGTGAGCAGAGGACGGGGGGGGAGGAAAAATTGATAACGTGAGGAACGGCCGGTGGGCTGAGTGAGCAGAGGCAGCGGATTCGACGAAGGAGCGTCAGGAGGGCTTGCGGCAACAACATGTGACAACCCCGGGCTGGACTTTTTTTCCCGCTTCATCACGGTGTTTGAAAGCCGATCCGGCGAGCCACAGTGCGAAGTTTATGTATTTCCTCAGCGAACAGCATGGATCAGCTTTAGGCATGACGAAGCGGTTATCGTCCTCTTTTTGGAAGGCCAAACAAAGTAGTTTCCCTATCACAACGAAACACACGGCCTTCACGACATGGCACGGCAAACAAAATACAAACAGCGAGAATTAATTAAAATTAGGGAAAATATAAAAGTGATGCTTTCTTTCTTTGCGTCTTTGTGTGAAAATTTGGGCGGTTATGCAAATCTTCCCACATCGTGACGTAGACTTCTGGGGGCATGTTAGAACGAGCCATTTAGGTAGGTGTGGTTGACTCTTAAATTGTGTGTGATAAGAATATCTCTTTGATTGAGGACTTTAGTTTGCACTTACGGATCTTCCCTTTATGCACCAAGAGCTTCTGGAACCACCAAATGATGAGAAAGGAAAAATAAAAAAATTTGAAAATCGCATCATATGAACCCTTTAATGTATATGAACGTTGCAAATACAAACACCATTAGAAGAAACTCATTAGTCTAGCATCACACCCATGATAATGGTGTTGTTTTTTGTTTTTTATTTAAAATGATGACGCACCATTTTTTTTTTTCTTCCAAAACGGTGCCAGTTGCAGTTTAGCTGTGTTTGCAAAAATTAAAAGAAATTATTTAAAATGAACTTCCTAAACTTGATAATTTGTTACAATTTTAAAGGGGTCATATGATGTGTATAAAAGCAAAATTAAGTTAAAATTAGACTTTCCAAAAATAAATTCTGACTTTCTTCCTGTAAGTAGCACAGAAACTAATACCAGATAGGCTAATCATTAGACGCAAGAGCTCAGCTCAAGGAAATTGTCATCCCATATTCATCCAAGGTCATTCCAAGGTCCAACAAACAAAATGCTCCAGATTTCATATTTCAGAAACAAGGCTTTTAGGGCTGCTGGACGAATGCCAGCCGGCTGATACAGCTGATACACCACTGGAGATCAAGGTGAAAATGGAAACCAAAGGACACATGGGAAATGCCATGAGCTTTTTTTTTCTTTCTTTCTTTTTTGGGATATGACTTGAATGTATGCATTGCACAGGGACAGTAGGGGTGAAAGGGAAACAGATATCTGTACTGGGGTTTCTTTTGTTTATAACATGTGGTGGAAAAACTTTTTTCCTAAAGCTATTACAGACCAAACTACCCCCCCCCCCCTAACACCTAAAAACTGTCCCCCTATGATTAATTGAGGTGTATGTTACTGGGGAGAACATGATAAGACAGGACTGCTATCAGCCTCTGAAACTGTCCTAAATTAGTACAGCCTTAGTCAGGTCACAACACAGTCATGATATCACTAGTGATTTACTATTTTCTGCAGTCTCAGAAAATATTGTTTCTAAAATGAACAGAATTGGACTGCATAGTAACTTCATATTGGTCGATGTAGTAAATAGCTAAAATCAACTTGCTAATTATTAATACTACTTAAAGTGTCAGAGTTTTAGTAATTAATTAAGCTCTCGCTGATTAATAAATGTTGCAAGTTTATCTCAACCATTAAACACATGTTTGCTTTTTTTTAAAATAAGATTATCCAGGTTTTTTTTTTAGTCATAAATATGTGCTATTTTTACAATATAATTAGGTCTATGTGTAACAGAGTTGTACATATATATTGTGTGTCTCCACTTGCTAAGAAGGTTAAATAATCACACTGGAGGATGATTGGACAGAATAAGGGTTTACAGGGCTTCCTATTGGCTGGCTGGTGCTTGCGCCCTCTATTGCACTTATCATCAGTTCATGTGTGTAAGGCCAGCAGTAAGTCGTGTGGTTGATAGCTCTGTAATTCCTGGATGTAAGGGTGTTCAATGAAAAGGGTGAATATTAAGGCAACAACCACACACACACACACACACACATTACACTATATACATGTGTATTATAGCGCCAGCACGAGAGTCGAATATGCTGGAATAGGCCTATGTGGCAAGTGTACTGTTGTAATTCGATTATTGAAATTATTATTATTAACTAATGGCACTAATGCAAGAGGCTTTTATTTTGAAATTTGTATTAGGGAAAATTGCACAGTGATGAATGGTCATGTGATCACAAGCACAATACTATTGTTTTATTTTTATTTCTTTATACATATATAATTAGTATTTCACTGTTACTGGTTTTGTTTTTCCCTTATGAAATTGTTAATCTATAAAATGTTCAGAAAGCACCGTTTACGTAAGTTTACGTCGTGTGTAAGTGCGAGGGTAGAGCTGATGTAATTTCCGGGCGCACTCTCTCTTTCGCGGGATGTCATTGCGATGAGAGATACAGAACCTGCGAAGTCGAAAGTAAACCACATGACAACCGCATCATGGTGTGAGGTCTCTTTTATTACCAACACACACAACGCAGAAGAAAACCCACTACAAAATGGTGCCGTGACCCGTCGTTTGGTTTGCTGGTAGCTGACCGCCTGGGATGTTGCAAGTGTGACCGTCTTTCCTGGGACTGTGGTGACATCATTGTTGATCTGCATGACTGGAGCGTTTCATCAGTGACTGGTTTGGACTCTGACTTCTTTATCTTTTGAAGGGATAATTCTTGCTGCAAACGAATTACGGACATTTGACTTTAAGGACTTTTGATTTTGGATCAAATTGTTTTTTTTATTAAGAAATTGAGAGTATTCATTATGGCAGATGGCAAAGATGAAAGGTTGGCATTTGAACACAGCATAATGATGGCTGGTAGAGGAAGGGGTGCGCTACTAACCACTCCTGACAGAGGTTTTCAGTTTATGGGTTCCGAGTACGCAAGCACTGGGAGGGGTGGAACGCTGAGATCGTCAGTTGACGCTAGACCTGACATAAGTTGTAGTCCAATAACAAAACCTGGTAGCCCAGAGTGCACCAAACATGAATCAGAACTCTCAAATGACATGAGTAACCTCATCAGACAAATTGGATCTGAAATTGGCGAAGCTATCAGAGACAGTTTGTTGCAGACTAGACATTCAAGTCTGCCATCTAGTGGTTGTTTTGGAGAAGACGCTAGCATTTCTGACACTAAGATGCAGAATGCAACCATTATTGATGCTTCCAAATTAAATTTGGTACTGAAGTCTGAGATAACTGCTCCACCTTATTATCGCGGAGATGGTACAGATAAGTGTTCCATGATGGAGTGGGAAGAACTGATGCGAGTGTATTTAAACAAAAAACAAGTGGTAGACTCCGAAAGGGTTGAAGAAGTAATGAACAGACTAATGGGGAGGGCCAGGGACATCATGAAGGTCTGGCTGAGCAACAGAATGGTTACTCCGACTGTTGATGCTGTGTTCACAGTACTGAGACACCATTTTAGTGATTCCAGTAGCTCAGGAATGCCTTTAGCCGATTTCTACTCCGTGAAACCTTACTCTAATGAGAGCCCTCTGGATTATTGGATAAGGTTGAACAAAGCAGCTGAGGTGGCTGAGCAGAGCCTTAGAGAGGAGGGCAGAACCTTAGAAAATCGAAGCAGAGAACTGGCTGTAATGTTTATTCGACATTGCCCTGATAAGGAACTGTCTTTTGTGTTCAAAAGCAAACCTGCACAGTCGTGGACAGCTTCTGAGGTCCAAGAGAGATTGGATGAGATGCTTAGGGAACAGAAAGTGACAAAGCGAGTTGCGTGTCAACAAACAGCCAAAATTCTTAAGCCCATTGATGATTCAACTTCTCTATCTCCTCATGGGTCAGAAACAGCCACACCAGCAACCGATAATAGCACTCTAGACAAAGTCCTGACCATGTTGGAAAAGGCTCTTGTGTGCAATGCACAATCTGTGCGAGGTGGTTGGCCCAAGAATTCTAACAAACAGAGCCGTGAATGTAGAGTTTGTACCAGCAAAGATCACAGTACTACTGCTCACTGCAAGATGTATAATCTCTGCTTTAAGTGTTTTTCTTCTGGGCATATGAGCTTCAATTGTGAGAAAACTGTGCCCAGGGAAAGCGCTGGCAGACAAAGAGATGACGTGCCTCTGGGAAACTAGAGAGCCTCCATTGGGGGGAGGGCAATGTGGGGCAAAATGAAAGTTCCTCCTTGGACACTGATGTTGAGTCAGTTTATTCGTTTTATTGTGAGAATGTAAGCAAAGATAAAACTGTGATTTTTCAAAATACTATTCAGTCAATGCGGAATGACAGTCTGTTTTATACCAGTGTTTTGGTACAGGACAAGGTTTGTCTGAGGGGGATGCTGGACAGTGGCTCCATGGCGACTACTTTGAGTGCCAATGTGGTACCTCAACTGAGAGAAGCTGGAATCCTGGATCAGGAGTTGTTTCCCCCGGCAGACATTGTCCTGGTTGGGTGCGGGGGGAAGCAGACTAGTCCTGAAGGTATGTGTGATCTGAAACTTGAGGTGTATGGATTCAATTTTAGTGTCCCAGTCCTTATTGTGAGTGGACAGGTGGACCAGCTTATCATTGGTACCAATGTGCTGAAACCTCTGATCAGAGAGATGAAATCAAATGAGGGATTCTGGAGAGTTCTAAATAAACCAGACCAATCAAATCAGAGTGAAGACTGTCAGTTTCTGGGTATGCTTTCTAGCATCGAGAGGTGGAGGGGTAGTTCTATCCCTGACAAGGTTGGTACTTTAAAGTCCAAGTCTGCTGTGGTTTTGCAGCCAATGAGTGAGCACCTTGTCTGGGGTCGGCTGCCACCAGGGCTGAAACTCTCAGTGGGCAGCACAGTTGTTATTGAATCTAGTACTTCTCGCTGCGTCCATCGTAATGTGCTTATCGGTAGAGTGATCTCGCCTTTATGGGGCGACGGTTGGCTCCCGGTGAAAATGATAAACCCGACGAATTCTGAAATTGTGCTCCGCAAGAATGCAAAATTGGCTGATGTCTACCCATGCATTGCTTTGGAAGATTTTGATCATGTGCAAGAACAAAGAGTTTTCCAGAATGTAGCCATGAGTAGCAGCAGTCCTTGTGGTAGTTTATCAGCGAAGAGCTCAGTGTCTGGTGCTAAGCACTTCAGTGACATTCGTTTGGATGAGCTGGGCCTCAAAGACTTAAACTTAAATGACTGTGAGGTGTCGTCTTTCTGGAGAAGCAAGCTTATTGATCTGATAAAGAAATATGAGTGTGTTTTCTCTAGGCACTCGATGGATTGCGGTGAAGCAAAGGGGTTCTGTCACCACATTCGGTTGACTGATGACAGACCCTTCCGGTTACCGTATCGCAGAGTCTCCCCGGCGCACTATCAAAAGTTGAGAGACACGCTCGATGAGATGGAACAGATGGAAATAATCAGGAAATCGTCCAGTGAATTTCCGTCACCGTTAGTGTTAGTTTGGAAGAAGAACGGTGATTTACAGTTGTGCACTGACTTTCGGTGCACAACCGACGTGACGCACATCCTCTCCCTCACCAAGCAGACGTTCTAGCGGCATTGGGGGGGAATGCATTGTTTTGTACTATGGATTTAACATCTGGGTACTACAACATTCCTTTATATGAGGAGGATAAGAAATTTACAGCTTTCAGTTCCCCTCTTGGGTTGCATGAGTACAACCGTTAACCGCAAGGGCTCTGCAACAGTCCTGCTACGTTCATGAGAATGATGCTGACCATTTTCGGTGATCAAAATTTTATGAGTTTGCTTTGTTACCTGGATGATATGTTAGTTTTTGGTAAGACTGAAGAAGAAAGTTTACAGAGACTGGAGATGGTGTTTCAACGTCTCCGAGATCACAACTTGAAACTCTCCCCCTCCAAGTGTAGGTTTTTGCGTAGATCAGTCAAATTTTTGGGTCACATTATTTCACAGGAAGGAGTGGCTAGCGATCCTATGAAGGTAGAGGCTATTGTAAATGTGTCCGAGAAAGACTTAATGGAAGTTGATGGTGTTACCCCGTCTGTGGGAAAAATAAGGTCATTTCTGGGAATGGTTATATACTATCAAAATTTCATTGAAAATTGTTCTATGATTGCAAAGCCTCTCTTTCAGCTGATGACCGGTCAGAAGAGACCTAGGAAAGGGAGGGGTGTTGGAAAAAGGTCGGGAGCTGTCCGGAAACTCACTCCTGATGACTGGACTGATGAATGCAGAGGGGCGTTCGAGAATCTTAAGACTGTGCTGGTAAATCAGGTCTTACTTGCTCACCCTGACTTTTCAAGACCATTTATACTGTCAGTGGATGCTTCGACGAGTGGACTTGGGGTCGTGCTCTCCCAAGTTCAGGAGGGTCATGCGGTTGCGAGGCCAATCGTCTTTGCATCAAAGTCACTTAATCATGCTCAGTCTAAGTATCCGGCTCATAGACTCGAATTTTTGGCAATGAAATGGGCCATTTGCGATAAATTCAGTCATTGGCTTCGTGGGCACAGGTTTACGGTTTGGACGGATAACAACCCGCTCAAGTATATCTTGACCAAACCAAAGCTTGATGCCTGCGAGCAGAGATGGGTTGCGAAGCTAGCCCCTTTTGAATTCGACATACAATACATACCCGGATCGAAAAACGTTGTAGCCGATGCGTTGAGCCGAGAGCCTTTTGCTGCTTCCAGGATCCTACACAGGCTGACCAGAACACCATATGACATCTTGAGGCATGAAGCGGAGGCGCTTGGGTTTGAGCGGGTGCAGGGTATGTTTCATTTGTCCTGTGAACGTGCAAATGAGGATGTTGTTGAGGAAATGTCTGGGTCACAGAAGTGTCATGAAGTGACTAACCTGGTTCAAAGTTTTGCTGGAGGGAAAGTGTCCTGTGAGGAGATGTCAGCTGTGTTCCGTTCTCATTGTCACTGGGAAGAAGGTGCAGCAGCTAGAGCAGTCGCATATGTTCAGCATTTGAGGGGTTTGGAGGATGAGGCACAGTGCCCACTCAGTAAGTTTACCCATGATGAGCTGCTCGACAGGCAATGTCATGATCCAGTGATTAGCAGGGTGAGGTTCTTTGTGGAGCGAGCTAGACGTCCTTCTAGGAGAGAAAAGGTTAATGAGTCAAAAGAAACTGTACGAACACTCAGACAGTGGGGCAAATTTACAATCAGGTTAGGTATACTTTACCGTGTGTCTAAGAGTCCTGCGACCAAGAAAAATTCTTACCAGTATGTTGTGCCGGCAGCTTTAAGAGGTTTGGTCCTGAAAGGGGTGCATAATGACGCTGGTCATCAGGGCCAGCACCGCACTCTTTGGCTAACGAGGCAGAGATTTTACTGGAGCTCTATGGAGAAAGACACAAAACTGTACGTGTCGCAATGCAGAGATGTGTGTTGAGTAAAAACTCCTGAACGGGGCTAGAGCACCCTTGGTCGATAACTACAAACAGCACCACTAGAGGTGGTTTGTATCGATTTCTGGATGGTTGAGGATGTCAATAACATGTCAGTTGATGTGTTGTTAATAACCGACCACTTCACAAAACTTGCATTTGCGTACGTTTGTCCGAATCAAACTGCAAAGTCTGTTGCCCGTGTTCTGTGGAACAATTTCTTTTGTATATATGGGTTTCCAGCACGAATCCATTCTGACAAGGGTGCAAACTTTGAAAGTTCTCTGATTGCAGAAATTTTGAAATTTTCTGGTGTTTCCAAATCTCGTAATACACCCTATCACCCTATGGGTAACGGTCAAACTGAAAGGTTTAACCGTACTCTTGGGGACATGATAAGGTCCTTGCCTCCGAGGTCTAAAGCTAATTGGCCTCAGATGTTGAACACAATGACTTTTTCATACAATTGTACCAGGCATGAAACTACTGGCTACCCACCATTCTTTTTGATGTTTGGCCGTACCCCGAGATTGCCAGTGGATGTTTTGTTTGAGAGTGTAATTTTGGATGGGGGGACTGTCGATGTGAGTAAATATGTCCAGTCTCTGGGGAAGGATTTAAGGGAGGCAATGTCACTTGCACAACAAAATGCACGACAGCAGCAGAACAAACAGGCTGAACATTATAATCGCAAGTGCAAGGGTCATTCATTAGAGTTGGGTGATAGAGTCCTCCTGGCAAACAAAGGGGAAAAAGGAAAAAGAAAATTAGCAGATCATTGGGAAAGCACAGTGTACATTGTTGTGGGTAAGAACTGTTTGAATACGTACAAGATTCGCCACCCTGTTAATGGTCGTGTCAAAACTGTGCATCGGAACCTGTTAATGCCTGTAAACTTTTTACCATTGCCTGCTTGGGAGGATTCAGTGAGTTCGGAATGTGACTTGAGTTCGATCTGTGATTCGTCAAGTACTGACTTCTAGAAAAGTAACTCTGTAGACAGAACTTCTCAATGGATTGCTGATTTAGATGTAGTTGCAGGGTTGGATAATAGTGAACTGAAAGATGATGTAATTCACAGTGGTGAACATGAGATTTGTGATCATGAAGTGGGGCAACAAACTGAACAGGTTGAAGGGGCAGAGTGTCAGGGCATTTCTCAAAGAATGTCCAATCCTTCAGTGTCCTTGTACATTGCATCAAATGATGAGACATCACTTATATCAGATGTTCAGAATGAAGACCGTGTATCCCAAACTATCACACCTGTTGTTGAGCATGGTTGTGATGTTTCAGCAATAGTGAGAGAGATACCTGTGGGTTCATCTCAAAATACTACATATTCTTGTCGCAATGTAGGAGAATCTGGTGAACAGCAGAGAACATGGACGAGATTTGGTAGACTGATTAAACCTGTAAGTAGATTGATACAAACAATGTCAACTCAAAAAGTTTGTCCTGTTCTGGAAGTTTAACCTTGTTTCTTATGTCTTGTTTTTGTTGTTTCCAAGTGTATTTAATTGAATGTACACCTCTTAATTTGACATGGGTGGAATTACCTTTTATGGTCTATAACACGAGGTTGCTTAAGAAGATAAGCATAGAGGGTGACTGTTAGTGTATGTCATTATTGAAACTATGTATATGGCATGGTTTTTCAAATGATAGATTGGGGATTAGCTACCCTTGGTTTATCTGAATCTTTAATGAGATAGCTTCAAAGCTGTATAACCTAAGGTGGTTTATGTGAAATGACAACGCTGATATGTCAAGATGTTGGTTTGTTCGATAATCTAGTGTAAAACAGTGGGGGTGGATGTGGCAAGTGTAATGTTGTTACACTAGATTATTGAAATTATTATTATTAACTAATGGCACTAATGCAAGAGGCTTTTATTTTGAAATTTGTATTAGGGAAAATTGCACAGTGATGAATGGTCATGTGATCACAAGCACAATACTATTGTTTTATTTTTATTTCTTTATACATATATAATTAGTATTTCACTGTTACTGGTTTTGTTTTTCCCTTATGAAATTGTTAATCTATAAAATGTTCAGAAAGCACCCTTTACGTAAGTTTACGTCGTGTGTAAGTGCGAGGGTAGAGCTGATGTAATTTCCGGGCGCACTCTCTCTTTCGCGGGATGTCATTGCGATGAGAGATACAGAACCTGCGAAGTCGAAAGTAAACCACATGACAACCGCATCATGGTGTGAGGTCTCTTTTATTACCAACACACACAACGCAGAAGAAAACCCACTACACCTATATCAACTCACTCTGTGTTACTGTGTTTTCTCAGTGAATAAATTGATGAATGAGAGACGATTTATTGAAGCACGAGCTTTATTGCCACAACACAACGCAAAGAGGATAAGAGACCAGTTACATAAGCAATTGTATATACAAATTTTCTTTTTTGAAAACAAAGGTTGATTAGTCCATAAAACTCTCTAAAAACAGTGAACACAATCACTTGTCTTTTTGAAAAAAAGTCTTTGCATATAGTAATAAGCTAAACGTCCTTTGTTTGCAAAAAAATCTGAAGGACATTTAGTTGCTTTTGGTAAACTGAACAATGTAATGCCTATTTCTTACCTTTAGATGGAGACACTGCACACTAATTCTGTATAAACCTCTATGACATCATATTTTGCTGGCAGTCATAACTTCAATCAAATAATCAATGCTGTCATTTCCTTTATAAATCTCAGGAAAAAAAGTAAGTAAACTTACAGATAAATATGCATTTAACTAGCAAATCTCTAAAGGGTAATTCAATGTTGATACATATTCAATAAACAGTATTGATTGTCTGTTATCTTTTGATATAGTTCCTGAAGGACCAGCTTTCCCAAGGCTTTTGAAAGTGAAAAGACACAAAGGTCTAACTTTCATAAAATAAAATGAGGCTCTTTGTCCACAGCCATGATCTGATTTCAAATAACAACTTCATGTTATAGGCTACAGCACACAATAAAGTCGTTAGCCTAATAACTCCTCAATAAGTGTGATTCCATAGGTGCGTAATTAAAGGGGTCATATGATGCGATTTCAATTTTTCCTTTCTCTTTGGAGTGTTACAAGCTCTTGGTGCATAAAGAAGATCTGTAAAGTTGTAAAGACTAAAGACTCAAATCCAAAGAGATATTCTTTATAAAAGTTAAGAGTCAAACACGCCCCCACATGTCACAAAGAAAGAAGGGTAACTTTTATTCTCGCTGTATTATTGTTGTTGCCGCCCCCATGTCGTGAAGGCGTTGTGTGTTTCGTTGTGAAAATGAAACTACTTTGTTTGGCCTTCCAAAAGTGGACGAAATCTGCTTCGTCATGCCTAGAGCGAATCTGTGTGGTCGCTGAGGAAATACATCAACTTAACGCTGTGGATCGCCGGATCGGCTTTAACCATGGACGAAGCGGAGTCCAGCCCAGGGTCGCCAGCCGCGCCACATGTGGTTGCCGAAAGCCCGCTGGCCTCCGCTCACTCAAGCCACCGTGTGTGACGCTGTGTTTCATTGTGAAAGCGAAACTACTTTGTTTGGCCTTCCAAAAGAGGACACGACTAGAAATCAGTGGTTAACAACACTGTTCCAGAACAGTTCAACCCAAATATTCAGATGTGTGCAGCACATTTTATGGAGGACTGTTTCCTGATCCTGGTAGAGTAGACTACAATGCCACTTGTTCTGACTACAGATGTAGTAGATGTTTTATATATAAAGAATTTGCCACTGATGATTCAAACGCGAGTTTTGAGCAGTGTAGAGTAGCGCTTGTTGTTTGTCATTTCTCCGATCACAAATACAGACATGGTTTTATGTTTATGCGGCGCAGCGTGATGCAACGCAACGCATAAAAAGACAGTAAAAGTCATTTAGAATCCTAATATGTCCCCACTCGTTTGTAATGGGTTTTAATGTTTTGTCTCGTCGCTCCAGCCGGGACAAAATCGACACGTTTCAGAAAGGCGGGCATAGAGGAGAAACAATGATGTAAAGTATGTGGAAAATAATGTGTTTTTTGAACCTTAAACAGCATAAACACATTTCATTACACCAAATACACAAAATAATGTTCTTTTTAGCAACATCAAATGACCCCTTTAAATTCACACTCTGGAAGATGATGTATAATAATGCGTGTTCAATTGTCAGTCACAGGTTTGCCACCAGAGATCATTCATTAGACTCCTTGCTAATATGATCTCTAATTAATCATTGTCAATTATTTCTAATCACTTCATCACTTCTCACTTTACTTTTTGCCTTTTCGTTCATTCTTTGCTTTTTTGTGCTTGGATACTTTGTAATAAATGACAAAAAACACATGCATTGGGATGATGCTTCTTCAGAGCACTGCAGTCTGGCCTGTTCTTACCACATTCAGTCATACATTTTTGTGGCCTTTGGACTACAAGAAACATAGCCATATGAAAGCAATGTGAAAGTGTGATACTTTGTTTATTGAATTAAGTTGGAGACATGTCTTCTGAATCATCCAAGAAGAAATTGGTCATTAAAAATAACCAAATCATGGTTCTGACTGTAATCAGAATATAGGCACATGTTTGATGAAATTGTTAGGGAAATCTGTCAGGCTAGGATTTATCTGTAAAATCAGTAGGCCTACATAGCTGGGGCTCTGGTTAAGGGCATCTACCAGCAAGATAACGTTCTGCAACTAACCAGCCAAACCATGACCTTGAAAGTCTGTAGTGAAATAACCTAGATAGTTTTATTAATAGGCTAACCACAAAACCAGTCATAAGTCACACAGGTATATTTGTAGCAATAGCCAACAATACATTGTATGGGTCAAAATTATCGATTTTTCTTTTATGACAAAAATCATTAGGATATTAAGTAAAGATCATGTTCTATGAAGATATTTTGTAAATTTCCTACTGAAAATATATAAAGACTTAATTTTTGATTAGTCATATGCATTGCTAAGAACTTCATGGAAAACAAAAAAAAAAAAACACCCTTTAAAGGCGATTTCTCAAATTATATATATTATATAATAATGAATATATATATATGTTTTTTTTTTTTTTTTTTTTTTTTGCACCCTCAGATTCCAGATTTTAATATAGTTGTATCTCAGCCAAATATTGTGATATCCTAACAAACCATATATCAATGGGAAGCTTATTTATTCACTTTTAATATGAATTAAAATTTCACATCGCGTTTAGACTGGTTTGTGGGCCCAGGGGTCCCATGATTCCCCTAAATAATTGTCAGATTACAGCTATTCCCCTTCGTCTTCCCATAATGAATGGCGTAACTAATAAACTGTTGGGTATCAGTTATTGTCAAATGCTGCCGAACCATGCCTGCTGAGTATTTATTTGTATTTAACTTCTGCCACGATTCACTGGTTTCTGTTTATGTTTGGGTGGCTACCAAATTTGACTTTCCTGCACGTAATCTCGGTCTGCATTGTTCAGAGGTCACTATTGCATAACCCACGACGCACCAGACACTTATGCCTACATTCTGTTAAAAGAAGTCTCTTCGCTCACAGGGCGCATTTATGTGTACGGTTAAAAAAAAACTGCATTGCTTATTCAAGAAGGGGAGGTTAAACCATGGCAAACAAATCTCCTTTTACTATAATTTTCAGTTAAAGGCCCACTATTACGATTTTTATTACCCCCGACACCCTCCCCCACCAACACACCAACCCCCCATCACCCCGATCGGTTTTGTGGTTGTTTTTTGTTTTTATTTTAGTATTTTTGTCTTTTTGATATTGTTTTGTTATCGTGTAGCCCTGTGTATCCCATGGTGGTGGTTGGTTTTGTTAGGTGACGAATGTTACATCATTAGTATGACTATACACAATTTAACTAGCCGACACGGACCGGTCCTTGTGTTGTGATTGTGTTTTGCTGCCAATGACGTCATACACCACTGATTTCCGGTTTTGTTTGTAGAAAACATGGAAACACCAAAAAAGCTTTAATATTTTGTTTGTTTTAATAGACCAGTGACGACCGCAAAGAGTAGCATTATAACAGAACTTTCAAAATGTATCTAGTATGATAAAACAGCGATGCTTTACCCCACATACGCACGACCGGAAGGAGCGGAAGCGGTAGACTGTGGCATAATAAAAGCTCCGCTGCTTTCGAGTCGTGTGTCACGCTCTTTCAGCGGCCTCGTTTCGCTTCGACAGCTTTTCAGCCTCACCCTGCTTCATTCTACTACGTTAATAAATCGTTATCTCATCCATGAACATGATTTCTGCCCTCGTCCCGTCGGATTGCATCGGCTGTGGGGATGAAGACAACAAATCCCATGATTCCACACTCAGTCACTCAAACTACGCCTTTGCCTCTTTGTTTATTCTGAATACGTGCCCTCTAGCGGCGAAAATTATATATTGTTCCTTTAAGTTGTGTTTTATTGGTATAATGTCTGCTAGAATGTAAAAAAAAAGTGTTCAGTTAAGAAAATATTTTTAAATTGTTGTTTTGTACATTCTTTTTTCTTTGAAAAGCAAGACAAAAACAGTAAAAAGCACATTTTGGCTAATTAATTTATGCAATGGTGAAAAAATTTTGAAAAATGGGAGGAAAAATGCGAAAAACCGTGTTCGGTATTCAGCCTTCGGCCCAGTATTTCATTTTGTTCGGCTTCGGCCAAGAATTTCATTCGGTGTGCAACCATAGTTTCACTCCATTCTTACAGTGAGTTAATTGAAGTGGGCCTTTGTTCATGTTAAAAAACTTTTTTTCTTTTCTGTCGTTGGATTTCATTAGTTTTAATGTTAAAGGTACTACAATTATTCTCAGTCCCCATTTACAGTGCATAACGGAAAACATGTGGTCTTACAGTGAGTGAAGTAATGTGAAAAAGGGCTGTTAAAAGAGTCAATAAGATGTTTGAATCTGGGGGAAAAGGAATAATAGAAATGAAAAGTATTGCAAATGGAGACGTTTGGGCTATGCTTGGACACAATCTACACAAGTATGACAACTAAGAGTCATAACTGCTTTTCTGTAATGGCCTTTATATTATCTTTTTTTTTTGTTTATTCACATTTGTGTTTTGCTTGCAGAAATCATGTGCCACACAGTCAGCTTTGTTGACACTGAAGAAGCTGAGCTCGTGCCTGCAATCTGGGTGAAGAATGGTGTGTGTTTATGGCCTCCATATAAACGTTTAAATCAATTTTATTCTTTAAGGTAGTTTTTCACCTGCTTTCACTAGATCACAATAATAGAATTTTAACTTTTTTTCCCTAGGCTTAAGCCTAGTCCCAGACATCAAGTGTTTGAGGCAACCCCTGGAGTCTTTGTCTGCATATAAAGTTAAAATTATGTATACTGCAAGTATACATTCTGTATACAGTATGTTTAATTTAATAGGCTAAATGGTAGAAAACTTTTCAGATTGTTCTGATTTTTACATTCTATCTTTCATAGATAATTACAGTGAAGCATGCTGGAAGCTCTTGCAGAACAGACCGATCTCCAGTCAGAGGCTGTGCCTGACTCCCTGTCCCTGATGCCACCAAAACGCTAAATAAAGTAAGATTGTGTTTATTATGTAATTCCTTGACACAGACCTGTCTAACAGGTCTTTGTATCATTGTGCAATTTAACAAATTGACATGCACATTTCTTTTTTAACTTCAAAAAGGAATATTTAGCTGAGTATATTCACATGAACATAACGCCCTTGCTTTATCAAATTTAGTAATCATTAAATTTCTTGCCTTCTCTAAAGATGAAACAAGCACCTACTGCATGAATGATACACTGATGAGGAGGCCACCACACCCCTAAAAAAAATTGCCACAAGCGTCTCAAATACAACCACGATCCAAAAGGATTTGTTCAGCTTCTAACCAAGTCCTCTAGGACAAAGACAAAACCACCCACTGCAGGCACCGTGGCATCATGAAACACTCAGACCCCAGAGAAAAATACCTCTCAAGCTATGACTCATTCATAAGATGTAAGATTTCTCTTTGTTTTCTATCATATATTCACTGTTGGTGTAAGGCTCATTTCATAGCATGGGTGGTGTGGTAAAGTTTCGAATTCCTGTGTTTAATGTTTCAGCACTTCTCCATGACATAATAACTAAACAAAAAATTCTTATGGAGCAGCAGAGGAACATTATAAGGATGGTGCAAGATCTCAAATCAAACAACGTTCATGACATCACAGAATCTAACCATTTAAGTCCAAAGCGGTTTCCAATGAAAGACTTAAGGTCATTAACTTCCCTGGAAAGTGATCTTTAATCCTGTCCGGAAACTAGATCAAAAGTGGTAGGTAACAGTCCCGGTTATGCATAGTTGCCTACTGTTATCACTCTGGTCTGGTAATTACTGTTATAAGAAAATGGTGTGTGTGTGATCAATCTTAGTGTTTTAGCTTAATAGTGACGGCATGCTTAAAAAATATTTCAGGTACTTGAACTTGGATAGCTGGGTGGAGTGGATGTGAAGGACATGGTCTGGCAAATTATGAGGCAGGCAATCAAAAATGACTTGGCTAAAGCAGTGAACTGGAGAAGTGTAAATGGGAAAACACCAAACCAAAGTTTGGAGCATAATAACATTGTGATTGGTAAGTGCATTTTTATTGTAAGTCTTTCAGGAACTTTTTTTTCCCCCACATGTCATGAATGAATGTTGAAAGTCATAGTTAGACTGGTGGTGTCTTAAATGTATTTTTAACTCTGTATTTGTATGCTCCTTTTGTAGAGGCTGTAAGATGAAATCCTGTATGTGCACACACAACTGAGCTGGAGGTCGAAAAAGTTTAATCTAGCTGGTGACCGTGAGGGTGGCATAAAGAGAAGAACGACTTCACAAGATGTTAATGTAAACCAAAAAAGTTATGCTAAGAAAGAGAATTCTTTTACATTGTGTTGTTTTTTTAAGTATATTATGTTATTATGATTTTTTTAATTTGTGCACATCTGTAAAATATGAGTTGTGTTCATTGTCAAAAGCTTAATAATATGTTGTATCATCTCATAAACAATCATAACATTTATAATACATTATAATACTTAAGCATTTGTGGTTATAACTTTTAAGAGCATGATTACGTATAGCACACAATGAATACCATAATAAATCCACTTAAATTTATAATGGATAATCTTGACATTGTTTATTTAAGATCTACACAGTATCTTACTACATCTTGTGAGAGGTTAGGAGTGGTTGAGTGTTGTTTTGAGCGTTTCCTGTGAGGTTAATATTAATTTAGATGTGAGCTAGTTTAAGATCAGTTGTAATACTTTCAAATGAAAAAAAATGCACTGTGTGTTTTTTTTATTAGATTACCATTTATTTTTGTGGTCCCGTTAGTCTATGACTTTAAGTAATGTTGCACCTACATGTCTTCTAACTTTCATTAGAGTATTAGTAGACTTGTAGGGTTAGGGTTAGAATAAGTTGATGTACTTGCAAAGTTGCTTATAGTGAGTAGAATATCTGTTGGGAAACCATCAAAAAAGTGTTAGCAGATATTTAGCAAACATACTACTAATACTCCAATGACTGCCAGTTGACATGTAGTTGCAAAGTTACTCATCAACAGTTGTCTAAAGGGTACCATCAAAATAACCATACTGATATTACAATAAAAATAGTTCAAAGCAAATTGGACATTCATCTGATTGATATCAGATTCGTATGGGGACGTTTGAGAAAATAAATTATTATTATTATTATTAATAAGTGGTCTTTGTCTGCTTTAAGTACAGTGAAGTTACTTCACTTAAAGCAGACAAAGAGCACTTAATAATAATAAGACCACATTAAAGCATTTTGGAATGTTTTCATGAAGACTTTGTATTTGTTATTTTACAGTAAAAACACAAATAAGATGTACTAAGTTATTGTGCAGATCTTAAACAATGTCAAGATATGAGACCTATAATATATTATAACTATGAGAAATATAATCCATTGTAACTTAAGTGGATGCAACGTGTTCACTGTGTGTTATAAATCATCATACGCTTAACCACAAATAAGTATTATAATACATTAAAACTGTTCTTACGATTATTTATAAGATGATGCAACATATTATAAGGTTTCTTATAATGCATTATTCATTCCTTATAATGTATTATAAATACAGGCTTCATAGAAAGTGTTATCGTCAATCCTTCTATTAAAATCTTCCACTTCACTGAAATAGTTATCAGAGAACAATCACAGTTGGGTTAACAGAAATATCAGTAACAAAAGGTGCACTGGGCATTGTGCAAAAATAATTCATATTCTACTCTGACCTGTAATGATAATCCGGACCAGAAAGGAAGACCTGCTCAGCCTCCTGCAATGAGAAATTCCATAGGACAGCCAGGGCATATATGATGGCCTATGAAAAAACAGTTAATTTAAGTATATTACAGCACTACTGAACAGCAAGCCATTATACATTGGTCCATACACGAGTAGCACCAGCATGCAGTTTATACAGTAGATTTAGTAAGTGCAGGAGCAGGACACTCACAAACACATTACATGGTCCGGCATACCTCTGCACTTCATCTGTGAAGCTCAGTTGTGTTGGTGTCCTAGCACTCCTCTCAGATAGGCAAACAGGACAGTTGTTCCTCACTGTCGAGGTAGACATGCACTCGGGAAGCTTATGAGACCACTTAGAGGGCTTCCCGTTGAGTACACCCTATGGGCAAACCATGGTGCAAAAACAGTTATTTTGAGGAAATTGATACATTTAAGATAAAGATACAATAATTTGCAGCATAGTTAAAAGATATTGTTAATGTTATTCCTAATTAAGGCCCTTGGTGAACCTT
Source organism: Sinocyclocheilus anophthalmus (assembly GCA_018155175.1). Taxonomy (NCBI): domain Eukaryota; kingdom Metazoa; phylum Chordata; class Actinopteri; order Cypriniformes; family Cyprinidae; genus Sinocyclocheilus; species Sinocyclocheilus anophthalmus. The sequence goes on along the minus strand of JADLZN010008581.1, from coordinate 137,622 downwards.
TACTATGAGTTTGTTTCTAATGATGATTAAATGTGAACATTGTTTAATGCTCCTCAGATCCCTGTAACTTCACAATGAGGTCCAGCAGTCTCTTTACCTCTGCAGAGTGGTCATCGACAGCCTGAATGTGGATTTCTTCTGATATAGCACTCTATACACTGGCTGAAGAGTTCCTTGGAGCAGGATTCTGGCCTCATAAGTGCAGAAGGCAAACCGCTGACCATGCCTTTCAAACATCAACCAGATTAATCTAAAGTACTGCCAAAGGGACAGGCTAATAACACATATTGTGGCGCAACCAAGCAATGAGCCCAGTTTAACTATGAAAGATGATGTATACTTAACTAATATGCTAAAACAAATGAAGTATCAAACAAGTTTTCACACTAATAAAGTAAGCTACAGGTAAATCTGACACATCTCACATCAACATGCTTTTATCATCTTTTTAAGTTTAATTAATGTGCTGGCTAGATTTACTTATTGTAGTCATTATGTCAACAACGTTTAGCTTAATCATGGCCACGAATTAAGAACATCGGTAATAATCAATAAAACTAGCAATCGGGAATTCATTATTATTTCTTAGCAGTTCTCACGTTGGCTACGTAAACTTTGCATCGTTTTAAGGTTATAAAATAAAACTTAATTGAAAATCGGTAAAGTTACTCACTCTGATTGCTCTCTGAAAAGAATAGGGTCCTAGAACTGCGGTCCTGAAACTGCAGCCTCCGGTTGTGCGGGAACATACTATTGAATTATTCACACATCTTGTTGATTCCTGTTTCAACACAAAAGCAATACTCCGCAATAGCAGTTGTGTCTTCATTCTGAGAATCATTGTCCACCCATGAACGTGTTACTATGAAGCAGGGAGGGAACACCAAGCATTTCGCGTCTCCTTATAATGAATGAAGCCACGCCAAAGATTCAAATCAGTCAGTGTGTTTCATTGTGACGTATGAAGCCTCAGACGTCATTGGTCAAGTGATCACAGATATTTGATACAAGCCTCAACACAGTCTTTCGAACCAGTCTGCTTCAATAGAGTAAAACAGGCTTTGGAGCCTCAGTGTCAAACGGCCCATCTCTAGTCCCAAAAAGCTAAACCACTTCAGAAAAGCACTGCAGCAGAGGAGATACATTTGTCCTTGATCTTCACTGCTTGTAAGGAATAGAGGTTAAAACAGAATTCTCGCACAGGATTATGCTCAATCAGCAAAAACTGCACTTCCATAACAAACTCAGTCAGAAAAGCCTTGCCTAAGTTCTCTTTGTGCCAAGGTTAATGGAAGAAGGGATAGCCATGGCATAGAGGAAATGAAACCTGTGGAAACAGCAGCAGTATAACAAGATCAACATCACTGAGAATTACTACAATACTATATACTACAATAAGCCCGGACTTTTTTATAAAGAGTACGCCCAATAAAAACTAAAACTTGTGGTATTGATACGCAAAAATTGACTTTGGCGTGCATATGATACGCACGTGTTTGGCATGCATATAATACGCAGTTTTCGCGTGCATATGATACAAAATTTGTTGCTGTGCATATGATACGCAGTTTTCACGTACATATACCACACAACCCTAATCCTACCCATTGCGTATCATATGCACGGCAAATTTTGCATATAAACAGTAGGCCTACGCCAAATCGAAACATAAACTCGTGCTATTGATATGCACTTTCATGAGATCGGGTTGACTACAATACATTCTAAAAGCTATTCAATTTTTCCAGTTAATTTCTGCAGTGCATTTTGGGAGTTGAAGGCTTCAGACAGAAGGCAAACGGAGATTTTGAGTAACTGAAACATTTAAGCGGTCAAATTATGCACACGGTTTGTTGTTCAGTTCCATTCTTCCATTAAGAATTTAATATAATTTGCATTTTTAGTAGTTATCTATTAAACTATTTTTATTTTTTTTATTTTACTTGTTAAGTTTTGTTGACATGTTTAGTAACTTCCTTACATTTTTCCTAAAAGATGTACAATGTTCGTTATTGGTAACTAACACAATGTAAGTTTTATGATATGCAAAAAGTGACTTTTTGTGTCCAAAAGTCCTTTAAGGTCATGTACATTGATGGCAACTTGACATCTGGTGATCACTCAATGACATTTATTTATATAATATGTAAAATAACATAATTCAATACAAAATCCTCAACTGATACTTGTGTGTAGAAAATACCTAACCAGAGGGACAAAAATTTATCTTAATTCTCAGAGCAGTGACTTTCTTTTTTAATGTTATTGTTGAGAATGTCATTCTTCTTCTGTAAAACAGTATCTCAGAAGTGTCTTTGGGTTTTGATGGCCACCAGTCTCCTCTCATGACTGATCAAGTTTCTGTTAGAAAGGCATGAACAGGGACAAACAACACACACACACGACACACACAACCTTTGTAGTAATAAGGTAGTTTTTGACTTTCCCAGCAATCTGGAGAAAAAAATGACAGGATCCAAACAAACCCATACGCACTTTTCAGGACATCTGTCCTTCTCTGTTTCCCCAGAACAAAATGTTTTTTCCTATGCTTTTATTTATTTATTTGTTTGTTTGTTTGTATTCATTTTTGTATATTGTGCTTTTATGTTTATGCTTTGTAAAGCACCTATTGCTATTATTGAGTACAACTGAGACTTGTATGCCAAGGCTGATCATGTTACTGTATGTGTCTATGAGAGGGCGACCTCCTCCATGTGAAATAAACAGCTTTTTCTAAAAATGTCTGAACGTTCTATCTTATGTTTAGTAAATATAATTTTAATAATATTTCTTAAACATGCAGTACATTTCTTTATGTAACTATTTTAATGAGCAAAAATGACCTTTAAATATTCCATGAGCATGATGAGAATGCCAGAAAACTTATCAACAAGCAAAATATTTACCTTGATACAGTGAAAACAATTGCCATTGCTGGTTGGATTGTGGTAAGGGAGAGACGGAAGATCTTGCCTTGAATACAAATTATAAATATTTATAAATATGATGTGCTACTAAAGAGGCAGTAGGTCTTTCACCAAGTAATATTCTTAATTTGTCGTTTTCCTGGATTGACTGGAACTCAGGAATGTTCTGCTGTATTTGACTGTACAGTGAGTCTCTTAAGGATGTGTATTTGTCACAGTGGAGGAGGAAGTGTTCCTCCGTCTCAACTGATCCAGATTTACATTCATTACAGATTCGCTCTTCTTTAGGTAACCACGTCATTTTATGTCGTCCTCTTTCTATGGCTAGCTGGTGGTCACTTAGTCAGTACTTCGTCAGTAAATGTCTGTGTGTTATATACCTGACTGAGACCAGATATTTAGCCAGACTGTACTCTCTGTTGAGTTTCAAATAACATTGTAGACGACTTTGGTCTTTGGCTTGTTCTTTCCAATGCTGTATGTATGTCTCCTTCTCTTCATTCATAATTTCTTTGATTCTTCCATGTTTTTCAGGGTTGGTGATATTGAGTGCTTTGTTAGTCAGATCTGACACCATTATACAAAGATGACTTTTTTTGAGCACTCTTTTTTGCACTTGCTTTAAAATGAAGAGCATCTTCAGAACTAGAGTTTAAGTGGATCCAGAACTTTACAACTCTTTTTTTAATGATTAGATTTAGGGGGAGGCGGCCTAACTCCGCTCTGCATGCGTTATTAGGCGTGTTTCTGTGGACATGAAGGATGCTTCTGTGGAACTCTACATGCAGAACTTCTAAAGGCTGTTTGTGCCAGTCCTTATGACTGCAGCTACTCGCTGGGCCCCAGATCTCGCTTCCATACAGAGCAATAGGCAGTATGACACTATCAAACTCTTTGTTCAAATTCTGATGGGAGGTTTATTTTGATAATTTGTTCGTATGGAGTGCAGTGTCCTGTGGTATATATAAGTAAAGGTTTTCAATTGACATTTGAAATTTGCTGTGGAGTAAAACAGACCAAGATAATTATTTGGTAAGCATAGTTGAAGTGTGGGTGTTTAAATACATATATGTTTAGTTCTAGATTCGTTGTTTCCTGAAATTCATAATTTAGTTCCTTTCAGTCAGTCACGTTCTACGTTGCGTTAGTGACTGACGAATTGGGATCTCGCCCGAGAGCCCAATCACCTTTGAGTGTAAACTAAACAAGCCAATAACAGTTGGCGTGCGTGTTTCGCCACGCGCACCCCGCCCCGCAGCGCGGGTATAAACGGAGAGCGCGTGCAAACGCACATCAGACTTTTCGCTTCGGAGCGCGCCTTCGCAGGACGAATATCCGCGGTTAGTGTTTGGGGCAACAGCTGGCGTTGGGTTACGGCGTGTCAGCGGGGCGGGTGCCATCCCAGGCTGCGAAACCTCGGCGAGCTGCAGCTGCATTCTGCGGTCTCGTCGGACCTCCTGGGTGCTTCAGCATCTCTCTAAATAGTGTTTTCATTTCAAAAAAAGAGAAGGACAAGGGATAGGTAGACATGTTTGCATCACAGACACTATCCCATGCCAGTTGTTTATACCTGGCTGAGGGGACCTCGGGCACGGAAGCACTGACGTGCAGCTGGCCGCGGGCCTATGAAAATACGGACACAGAAGACAATGTGCAAGGTCAGGGGAGGGAAGGGACGTGAGGGCAGGTCCTCTTGGTAGCGCATACTGGCCCCAGGCGGACGTGGTTCCCCGAAATAATGCTCCGTCGCGGCAGGCCCTCCTTGCAAATACTAGGGAGGATCTACTTTATAGAGAGGGGGCACCTCTGGCACTCGCGTCCGAATGGTGGTGGAAAACTTCTCCACTGGTGGTCCTGGACGGGACGCGGAGGTCTAGGTGGGCTACCTCCAGCGGTAGCAAACACCATCGCTTCAGCTAGAGCCCGTCTACCAGACACGCTTACAGGCCGAAGTGGAACCTGTTCGTCGGTTGGTACTCTTCCCGCCGGGAAGACCCCCGTAAATGCCCGATCAGAGTCGTGCTTTCTTTCCTCCAAGATGGGTTGGAGCGATGGCTGTCTCCCTCAACATCAAAGTGTATGGTTCCGCCATTGCGCACATAACGGGCAGTGGCAGTAAGTTTGGGGAAGCACGACTTGGTCATCCAGGTTTCTAAGAGGTCCAAGGGGCTGACCTCCTCGTGCCATCACCTGTTAACCTCTGGGATCTCCCTCGGTCCTGGCGGCCTGAAGAGGGAGCCTCGAGGGCATCTGCAGCAGTAGAGCTAAGTTTCTGCTCGTTAAAGAGAAGCATTGGCCTCGGTCAAGAGGGTACAGGACCTGCAGGCATTCTCGGTCAGCGATTCGTGCCTAGAATTCGGAACGGGTAACTCTCACGTGGTCCTGAGACCCCGGCCCAGATATGTGCCCAAAGTTCCCACCACACCAGGTGGTGAACTTGCAAGCGCTGCCACGGGAGGAGGCAGACCCAGCCATATCTGACGAGCCTTTACTGGGGGACCGTATCGCGGGCAGCTTCTAGCGAGACATCAGCCAGATCTTTGTCTGCTTCAGGAGGGACAGCAGATTTTAGGGAAAGGCTTGTCTTTCCAATTATTTTAAAGATGCCTAACAGGCACAAAACGGTTTCGTGACCCCGGAGTGAGAAGCTCACTCTACGGGAGAGGAAGGAGGGCACTTTCTTGGGATTGGCGCGTACCGCCTGATAGCAGACATCTGTAGAGCTGCCAGCTGGGCAACGCCTAACACGTTTGCGAGATTCTAAAATCTCCGTGTAGAGCCCGTGTCCTCTTGTGTACTCGCCTCAGGTAGCCAGTAACGCTGGACCCGCTTGGTGTCGATCACGCTTGCTACGCCAGTCCCCTCTAAGGACCGGATACATGCGCTCTTCTGCTTCTCAGTTCAGTTCCCCATAGCGAACCCTGTTGAAGTTCCACCCGCACCCTCGGCGGTCAGGCATGGCGGAGCACCAGACGCCAGGCTCAGCACTCATGTTTATGCCCAAGGTCAGCCCTTGGGCTGGGCTAGGTGCCCGTGTGTAGTGAATCCCCCTTCGGGTGATCCCACATGTGCATTCTTCCACTCTTCAATATGGTATCCACAGAACCTACTATGCACAGGATGTGGCTTAGTAGCGTCCAAATGGGTACGCTTCCCATGTATCCAATGTACCACTTATGGAACAGACAGGGGCAGAAACCTCGATGCCTAGCCGATGTCCTTATTCGGCTTCGCAGGGCAACTGGAGGGGTCAGCAATAGTGCGTTCATTCCGATACGGATCCCAAATTCATCGTCTGATTGGTTTAATGACGTAAACGTCGGAACGATGACTGATGAAAGGGAACGTCTCGGTACTGTGTACCCTCGTCCTGAAGGAGGGAACGGGAGACGTTAGTTCCGTCGCACGGGTGCTGTACCACCGCTGTACGGCCGGAAGCGTAGTCTCGGCTCCTCAGTGAAAACTGATGTGCGTTTGCACGTGCTCTGTTTTTATACCCGCGCTGCGGGGCGGGGTGTGCGCGTGGCGAAACACGCACGCCACCTGTCATTGGCTTGTTTAGTTAACACACGAAGGTGATTGGGCTCTCGGGCGAGAACCCAATTCGTCAGTCACGACTGACGAAACGTCTCAGTTCCCTCCTTCAGGGAAAGAGGGTTACACATAGTAACGAGAGTTTTTTGGATGTTGACTTCTAGGGTCCAATCATGGCAGTATTTAGTTAAAATGTCAAGGTTGTTCTGGAGACCCTCTGGTGTTTTAGATAGAATTAGCAATTGCCTGTCTTATTGTTTTACAGTCATGGTCAAACCACTTTTCAAAAGATTTTTGTTTAGCTCTATTTTTGTGTTTATATGTGGTAGTTTCATTTAAATTAGCCTTTTTTGCAATATTTTCAAAAATGTCATTAATATGTTTAATTGCTAAATTTATTCCTTTCCAATTATTATCATGTTGAATTGTTAAACAGTGTTATGGAATTGACACTTTTATTTGACTTCAATACTTTAATATATGTTTCAGCAGCACTACGAATCAATCTATATGGTGTTTTGAGTTTATGTAGATGAATGCTTTTTAGTGATTTCCCTTGATTCATGTTTTCACCCTTAATGAAAGAGATTGATCTGGCTGTGATTCAGCAAGGGGATGAAGCCTTTGATGGTAAAACTGAATCGGAAAGGGCTCTCTCTCTCTCTCTCTCTCCTCGGTGTGTGTAAAATGTTTGGTATGCCGTGTGTCTGCTGGTCGCCAACAGACGAAATTCTAAATTAGCTCACGTGAGCAGCCAAGGAAAAGGGAGGTAATGCTGCTCCTAAACTAGCCCTGTTCCTGCTTCACCTTCACTGCCCAGGCCTTCTTACTAGAACTTTTCACTTGTCTATTAGTCTGTACGTACTTGCGATTTCATGATTGTCTAACCAGACCATCAAACTGCATCATCATTTCTAGTTTCTTGCAATTCTGGCCCGTTGGATCACGGTAACTCAATTCTTTAATTTTTAGCTTGCTCACTTGCCTAGGGTCGCCGTGATTTGCCAAGACGTCCTGCTAAAACCAAACAAACGATAGACCACCATCACCAAAATTTGAATAAATGTACTGGTTATAATGAAAACTGTATTGGTTTTAATGGAAACTGTAATAGACCCTGTGGGTCTCTACTGGTAATTGATCACCTTCTGTTGGTGGCTTGTTAAAACCAATAAATCCTAATGGGATATGTCTCAAAACACACTACAGAAAACCATTTTTAATGGTTTTAATGATTAAAAATTGATGGTTTGTAATGTTTGTAATGGTAATTGAAGTGAAAACCATTGGAATTTGTGATGTTAATGTTGTATTTCAGCAGGGATGTTCCAGTAAACCTTTTTGTGATCCTGGGTCATATAGTCTAAATATTGACCTATAACCCATCCCTACCCCGAAACCTAACCATACCCATAATTTATCCCTGAAATCAGTTGAATATCAGGGGTTGTGGTATAGAAGCACTAAATGGTTGTAAGCTAAATGAATTCCTCGTTAAACCGTATATCAATTGATTGGTTGATTGGAATGGTGTTCCAGGATCAACAAGGATGTTGATTCAGGAAAGGTGCCTTAATAAAATTACGTTCAAATCGGGGTTAGCTGCTTCTTTGTCGAGATGGTGACTTTTTTTTTTTTTTCTCAGCGTATTATGTATGAGCGCTGTTTTTAAGTTGTGGTGTCAAATCGAGATATTATGTGCTAAGAAATGAAAAAAAAAACAAGTAGTGATAATAGGCAAATACTTCTCAGCTTAGTAGGCCATATTCTTCCTTTGTGAAAAAATATAGGCCTGTAGCCTCTGCGACATGGTTTAGTGTGGAGGAAGTTAACAGAGCCATTCACACAGAACAAGGCAGAGTAATGGAATGAAAAAGTGTAGTGTTTTTATCGTGTTTTAAAACTAACTTTTTTTAAGGTTGTGCAATGCATGAGACACAGCAAAACACATCAGTCTAACAAATGTTTACATTTGTGCAGCGCGGTTGATGTGTCTTGGGGAAAGAGAAAGAAATATTTCACTTCAAATGAAGCAAATAAATAAATGCAATTAAAAGAAGCAAAAACAAGTGCTCTCTTGTAAAAAAAAAAAAAGTTTTCTTCCACTGATATAAACGTTTTTGTATCATGTAATCAATTTCAATAGAGTTTTCTATTAGCATGTTGCTAAGATACTACATTAAGTTTTAAATGCTTATAATAGGCGGATAGCATTACTCCTTTTATAGGCTACACTTTTTATTTTAACTTTTCACTAGTGAATAAAATATAAATGTAATTAAAATCATAATTTCTCTCAACAACTTCATTCTGAAGTTGGTGCATTCTGGGATTGCCTTGTCAGTAAATGACATTGCAGTGTTGCCTTAGATCCTGACTAAAACAAGCTTAGGAGGGAGCATAATTAGGCTAGCTAGCTTTTGGAACAGCCTTGCTGTTCACAATACGGTTTTATAGCAAAGCGTCTGACACTATGCATTTCATAATATTTTCTCACAGATTTTCTCCTGGAGGTGCATTTATATGTGTGAGTGTGTGCATGTGTGGGCTGCTCAAGCGCACGTGCTGCTGTTGAGAGCATTTTATCAATTGAACCAATGACGCACGTTTGTCTCACAGTCACCAGCAAACACACATTTACACACACATTGCAAATATACAACCATTGGACTAGCGCACACGTCTGCTTCCTCACTGTAAAACACACACTGTAATGATTTGAATATCTGGGTCACTCTTTAGTGTTCAACAGCGCCTTTAGAACTACAATCAATATTGTAATTAATTTAATTGACATGCATTACATGTAGCATAAAATCTGTGTTACTGTATGTGAATTTATAAAGGAAATGGTTTGAAATTCAGAAAATGCAAACAGATCAGTCCAAATAGATTTTATAGATCAGAAATCAAACTTTCTGATTTAGGTTTAAATTAGGAACTGAATCAGGATGCACATGTAGCCTACCTCCAAGTTTGTGTGTTTGCTTCTCATCTTACTGCGTCGGTAAGAAATGTCACATGCAGATAAACAGCCTGGTCGCCATGGTGATGATACCTTAAATCCACATGCATCAGTGTCTTTCGATGTTTGCTGTTCAGACGTCTGCTTTGCACCAGTCAAACACATTTTAACAATTTATTTAAGTCCACACACACACACAATAGAAAACTGTCTTTATGTTACAGTATACTGCAAGTTAACTGCCTTGCAGTATAAGTTAACTGATGTCGAAATCAAATCCAGTATAGACGTGCAATTAAAAGTCTTTATAGTTTATGAATTGCTGACTCATTCCAGCAGTTAAGTGTTGACGCAGCATAAAGTCATAAAGTTATGTACTGTCATAAGTCAAATGAAGTGGGTCAGGAAAGAAACTCAGTGTCAGGAACTGACAGGCCTATATCTGGCAGGATTAAGATTACAGCAAATTACATCTTTAGAACTTCACAGAGATATTCTACAGCTTTAGAGTATTACAAATGGTATATGTAAAACCTTATCATTACTTAGCAGCTTTATACAAAAATGGCCTTGTCGCACTGGATTTGACCGAAACTGGACTTGTTTTGGAAGCAAACTGAAATGAGTCTCTCTTCCTTTCGGTTAATTCACCCAAAAATGAAAACTCTGTCATCATTTACTCACCCTCATGTCGTTCCAAGTAAAAGACTACATTAAATGTGTTCATTGCTAGAAGGATTGTATATTTTACTAGGTTTTTAGGTTGGATTCCACTGTTCATGCATAATTAAAGTTTTGGTTACCTATTTTTTAATCGGAGGGACATAGTCTTTACAGATTTGATTAAAGATATCTTAATTTGGGTTTGTAATGCTGTGAGGGTGGGTAAATGCAGAATTGTAATTTTTAAGTAAACTAACTTTATAAATATGCAGGTATATATACATGAAATCCATATACATTTGACTATGCAATAATTTATATTTCACGATCAAACTGATGGTGATGGTAATTGAAATGTAAGGTTACGTTATAGGGGATAAAATATGAGCTCAATATAAAAACTGTGTGTTAGATTTTGACAGTATTTCATGGTTATAAAATATAGTCATTATGGAGAAAATATTCCGTGCTCAAAGCGCTCATGGCCACGTATACTTCTGACCCACTCAGTTGAAATTCACTGGCAAAAGCACTTTTATTAGCTTTCACATGCAAGCTGTCAGTCAACAAACATGCAGATGCAAAGAAGAAAGACAAGGTTACTAAAATAGCAATTCAAAAGAGTGCTGAAAAGACGATCAAACCAAACACTTCCGCAACACTGAGGTTCACGTCTGGTTTGCCAAAACTTAGCTTGTCGCTATTTCAATATCCATATCTAACAGCATTTAATATTTATCGGCTTGTTAGTAAGTTTTAGTTTTGAAGTTGTTGATTTTAAAGTTGATTAAACTGAATAATTATGTTTTTTAGCTGTATTCTTAATTTGTGTGGGAGTGTTTTGTATGTACCTGCTGGCTGTGTCACTGAAAATAAAAGAGATGAAAGGCATTATATATCATTTTTTTCTCCATTTTATTTTACTCTCCTTTTAGCTTTAAAAAAACAACTTCAGTTTTAGTTTTTGCAAGTGTAATGAAAAAGCCAAGTATAACTTTTCATTAGCAGCACCAAGAACACGGAGTTGAAAGAAATTATACTCCTCCAATCATGCAACAATCACTCACATTAGCCACATTTAAAGGGTTTAACTTAAGTAATTAAATACTTAAGTAATTAAGAGCATTAATGATCTTTTACACCAAGGTTGCTTTCCCCAGATATGTGAATAAAAAAAAATAAATAATAAATGTACAAATTTACAGATAAACAAATGCAATGAATTTAAATAGTGATATCCAAATAAATATTTTAAAGGGGTCATATGATGCTGCTAAAAATAACATTATTTTGTGTATTTGGTGTAATGAAAAGTATTTATGCAGTTTAAGGTTAAAAAAAAAACATTATTTTCCACATACTGTAAATTATTGTTTATCCTCTATGCCCCGCCCTTTCTGAAACGCATCGATTTTTACAAAACTAATTGTTCTGAAAAGCGAGGTGTGCTCTAACTGGCCAGCTATCCAGTGCATTGTGATTGGCCGAATACCTCAAGCGTGTGACGGAAATGTTACACCCCTTACCATACTGTGATGCCGTGTCCCGGCCGGAGCCACGATACATAACATTAAAACCCATTAGAAACGAGGCTTTTGTTGCATCCAGTGGGGACATAATTAGGATTATAATGACTTATACTGTCTTACGCGTTGTGTTGCATTGCGCCGCATAAACATAAAAACATGTCTGCATTTGTGATCAGAGAAAATACAAACAACAAAGCCGGTACTGGTACATGCCCAAAAAACTTGATTTAAATATTAAAATATAAAAAACTCTTGAAATATAAAAACGTATTACAGTCTTGGTCAGAACAGCCGACTTATAGTATGACTTACCAGGATAGGACCACAGTCCTCCATAAAATGTGCTGCACACATCGAATATTTGGATTGAACTGGAAAAGTGTTGTAAATACAACTTAACCACTGATTTCTAGTCGTGTCCATTTTTGGAAGGCCAAACAAAGTAGTTTCGCTTTCACAAAGAAAACACAGTGTCACACACTGTGGCCTAGAGTGAGCGGCGGCGGCCTAGAGTGAGCAGAGGTCGGGGGCTAGCGTGAGGAATGGCTGGAGGGTTGGAGTGAGCAGAGGCGGGGGGCTTGAGAACGGCGCGGCCGGCGGATTCGACGAAGGCGCGTCTGGCGGGCTTGCGGCAACCACATGTGACGACCCCGGGCTGGACTCCGCTTGTCCACGGTGTGTGAAAGCCGATCCGGCGATCTACAGCGCAAATTTCATGTATTTCCTCAGCGACCAGCACGGATCAGCTCCAGGTATGACGAAGTGGATATCGTCCTCTTTGGAAGGCCAAACAAAGTAGTTTCGTTTTCAAAACTAAACACACAGCGTCTCCACGACATGGCGGCAGCAACAATTCTACAGCGAGAATAAAAGTTACGCCGTCTTTCTTTCTGGGAACATTTGGTCGGCGTGTGTTTATGCAAATCTTCACATGTGGTAGAATTGGGGGCGTGTTAGAACGAGCCGTTTTAGGTAGGCGTGGCTGACTCGTAATTTGTATAAAGAATATCTATTTGGATTTTAGACTTTAGTCTTTACAACTTTACAGATCTTCTTTATGTACCAAGAGCTTGTAACACCACTCCAAAGTGAAAGGAAAAATTTAAATTGCATCATATGAACCCTTTAAATAAATATAAAAAAGCATATGGCACATCTTACATTAAGAGCCCATGTCAAATAAATGAGCTCTTCTTTGGCCACTGAAAGAAGCTGACAGTGCAATACAAGTTGTACAAAGACTCTGTAACAGAGAGATTATAAATATGTACAAGGGTGAATTAATAAACCATTTTTTTCCCTCTATGATAAATTGATAGGTCCAACACACACACAACTGTAACACACACATATATCACATATATAATTCATATTATAAGATTATTTTGGATATCAGCACAGTGTTTCCCTAAACACCCAGAATCTTGTAGCAATCACATAAAATACACACAACAGAGATTTTGCCTGCCATAAATATTAACCAATCCATTACTGTATTTTGCTTTTTTTTTTTTTTTTTTTAGTTTATATTTATCATGTATCTGCGTTATTTGAAAGTCTTTCCAAATTTTCTTATGAGGACAGAAACAAAAATTAAAAACTAAGATACTACATAAGTGTGAATGAATACAAACATGGACATCAGTCTAAATTCAGTCTCATTCAATTATTTAGCAGCTCTGAAAGATTCTTGAGTGTAACCCACAAAACATCCATCCAACGGCAATAACATCTTTTTTTTTTTTTTATAAAAGTTTTTATAAAAGTCTAAATTTGAAGCAAATCTATTAGGCTTTTCATGCTGCGCTTAACCCCAGGTTATCATCATTATAAACCCTGCTTTCAACCCCTGGGTAGAGGAATGTTTCACACTTATAGCTTAGTAGGCATGTTTAACACTGCTTTTTACCTGATATTATAAAAACCTGCTCTGGAGTAAGGTTATGCTTTTGTGCGTCTGAATCCAATGTTAGCTTCATTTCCTGTCTCCTGAGATGCCTTTATCTGATTGATTTTTGAAGGCAGCATAGATGTATTCTTCGCTGCCTTTGATATCCCACAATTCTGTGCATTTGATTCTGTCACATTTAAAGGGATAATGCACCCAAAAGTTTTTAATGTCGGCGGGTTTAAGCGACCCCAGTAACGTGACATTTAGCCCCTAAAATTAAAATTTAACCAGTGGAACCCCGCCAAAAAATGTGTACTTTACCCCCAGAATGCGATTTTACCTGGGGACCCCCTTGAAACGTGACTGTGCTAGTTTTGAGTAGCAAATGGCCGGTTTTTGTTGTGAAAAATAGGCAAACCGGCCGGCGTGGTTTGCGGTATAACCCGGATGCACTGGGCTTGTTTACAAGCAGAGGAATGCAATGAATGAGTTTCATGGTACTCTCTGAACGGCTGTTCAAGTCTGCCATGGAAGAACAGAACTGTTAATAAAGTCGTTGATTGGGTTTTCTCTAAAAAAAAAAGGATTTTCATACTCCTACATATTTGACTTTTGATGAAGCTCTGGCTCTGGTCTGGCTCTGACAAGTTGTCAGTTGCGTTGTTGTCTGTGCAGGGTCAGAAAGCTCTCGGATTTCATCAAACATTTCTTAATTTGTGTTGAACGATGATGAACGAAGGTCTTACGGGTTTGGAACGACACGGGGTTGAGTAATTAATGACAGAATTTTAATTTTTGGGTGAAACTATCCCTTTTAAGCTAAAAATAAAACTATCAATTTGGAAAATTCCAGTTGGGGTCAATCTGTGTAAATTTCAAACCAACTTTTTCCACTTTCTGTCATTACTAGCAAGGAAATAGTATTGTAATATTAAATTAACTAGTTATCACCAAAACTCGTTCTATTTTGTTTTAGATCATTAAACCGTTATGCTGCCTCAGAAGTCTGTCTGTGAGGAATCTTCATGCACAAATTGCCTGCAAAGTCACTGCCTGATAAGGCAGCAAGGCATCAAGTCAGCCTAAGTTTTTGGACACAGCCAGCGTGTTGTATAATGGAAAACGTGTGAAGAAGAGAGTGTTTCATTCAGTCCATTCAGGAAAAACATAATAGTACAGTCTGCAATATATAATATGAAGATGCGCAATGTTAAAGCAGTTATGTAAACAGGTTGAGTGCTATTTTCGTCAAATCAATGACACTGACATTGCAAATATGCAAATAAGAACATTAACCTGAGGTTTAGAAATGTATGTTGTGAAACAGCATATGAATACCCAGTATTAATTTGTTAACTCCAAGTAATTATAAGCAATATGAAATATGAAATGAAGCAAAATAACGCAGGATTCCATTTACCCGGGGTTTATAATGATCCAGGGCTAACTATTTCATGTGTGAAAAGTGATTTGAAAGGAGGTTTACAACAGCTGTACATGTTGTAGAAAGTACTGTTCATGTTTACCAAAGCGACTTCAATAATGCATATGTGTTCAGTCCCTCAGCAGGTAGCTAAGACGTGTGTACACTTCATTTAAAAATTAAAAAAACACTAATTAAAACACTAATAATTTGTCAGTTGTTCATAAGAAACATTTTCTTACAAAAATTTACTTTAAAAAACAATCATTACCATCACTGACAAATCAACACACATAATACTTTGTTTAGAAAGTCATTTGTTGCCATGGTCTTAATTGAGGCATGTGAAAGTTTGCTCCCCTCTAAGACAAGTGAATACACACACGCGCAGCATGCGTAAAAACAGACACCCATGCATAGGCTCAGGTGTTACGGTTTGGAATTTTTGGCAGCTTTGCCGTGAACAGGCACCGTTTCCAAAGTGATCTCCAGACTGTCAGTCTCAGAACATTTCCGCCCCCTCACAATCACCCGTACAGATTTCTTACACTCCATTGATTGGATCTTTGGTTTGCGTTCTTTTATCTTTCGGGGTTCTCGTTCCAGCTCCGGCTCCAATTCGGGTTCGGTGCTGTCCTGCAGAGACAACTGCACAGTGTTCACGTTGACGGGACAGCAACGTGGGTAGTGCTTAAACTGCTCAAACGGGTCGTTGCACCTCTCGCAAGGGCAATGAAAAAGACCTACAGGCCCCCCCATTGATTCTGAGATAGATTGGCCTCGTAGCCGCAGGGGCCACAGATTGAGGGCTAGCGATGGGCGGTAGCTCCAGTGGGGAAAACACTGGCACAGGCAGTAGTGCATGCAAACCCCTCGCAGGGAGCGCATGTCCTTGCAGAGGAGGTGGCGGAAGTTGGGTTTGAGCAAGAGGTAGATGAGAGGGTTATAAAGGGTGGAGGATTTGGCAAAAACTGCTGGGATGGCGAAGGCCAGGGGCGGGATGTCCTCCAAATGGCCAAACGCCGCCCACATAGACACCAGTGCATATGGACTCCATGCAGTAAAGAATCCTATACACACTGCCACACTCAGCTGGAGAAAGACAGAGAAAGAGCATGATAGAGGCGTCATGCAATACATCACGAGAACCATCATGGTATATCAGTTCTAACATTATGGAAGGAGTTAGGAGTGCATGTTGGGCTCATGTTGGCAGCTGTTCCAACACAATCAAAAACTCTAACTCATTAACATTTTAGTTATATATATGTTACTGTTCAAAAGATTGGGTTAATAAGACTTTTATTGCAAGAACATTATTTTATATTCAGTAAGAACACACTGAATTGATCATAAAGGACAGCACAGACTTTTAACTTTGTCAACCTTTTGCATTACTTTTATACAACACGGTGTTACAATAGTGTGCTCATTATAGTCTTATATACTTAATATAAAAAAAATTTATAACAATAAGTGGACCTCGCTTAGTGAGGTGGTAGAGCATTGCGTTAGCAGCGCATAAGGTCATGGGTTCAATTCCCAGAGAACACACATACAGGTAAAAAATGTATAGCCTGAATGCAATGCAAGTTGCTTTGGATAAAAACATCTGCTAAATGCATACTATCAAATTAATTAAAAGAAAAACAAAGGCAGTTCATGACGCCTTTAATTTCAGAAAGGGGGTTTGAAATAATATATATTAGATGTTTTGTAAAAATTTTCTTATCAACAAAAATGTAATTTTCATCGCTGTTTTAATACTGACTAAATTTAAAGGACGTGTTTGTCAAAAGACAAAAAAAGTTTAAAAAAAATATATAAAAAAAAGAACACCGCACCTTCACAATGATGGCCTGGATGTTGCCCATACGCGTCTGCACTGAGATATGCTGCTCCACTGCTCTGCGGGACTCTCGGACCGTGAGCAGTATGCGTGTGTAGGAGACGATGATGATGCCACATGGCAGCAGGTAGCAGGCAATGAAGAGCACAGAGGTGTAGGAGCGGGCGACTGAGTCATGATTGGACCAGGCCCAGTCGATACAGCAGGCTGTGCCGTAGGGTTCAGGACCATACTGACCCCAGTGGGCGAGGGGGGAGCATGCGAATACGAGTGCATAGGCCCATGCGCATGCTATTAACACACGGCTGTGCTCATAAGTGAACCTATTACCTACAGATAAACACATATAATGTAATTTTATTTAAAGACAAGTTACTTTTATAAGTGAGTCATTGAATCATTCATTCTATGAATTCGTCAAAGCATTAATTCATGCAGCAACAAAACAAGTGACTGTCTAAGTCACTTAATTATTCTCTCAACCCAACCAATCATCATATTAGTGTAAAATAATAAGTTATTAAAATAAAGTAAAACATAATTTATTTAAGGACACGTGACTTTCTAGTGAGTCACTGAATCGTTTTCTACAATTGCACTACTTCAGAACAAATCAGGGATGTTTTTATGAGTGAGTCATTGAATTATTCTCTCAACCAAACCAATAGTGACTCAGTTCAGTCACTTGTGGACTTTTTGACTTTATTTAACATAATAAAAAAATATAATGGAGGTTACCATGAAGTGGATAGCAGACTTTGAGGCAGCAAACAGTGCTGAGTATAGTGAGAGTGGTCAGAGAGCAGATTCCGAACAAAACACCACAGAAGGCATAGATCACACACACTGTTCTTCCATAAAGCCATCTGCAAACAGAAACAGCACTCAGTAAGAGAAAGCAATATCAAGGATCGTCAGTGGTTCTTTGCAAAGTGGTCCTCCTTAATATGCATTCTTGTCAGCCAAATCACCACTTTTGTCTTGCAAATATATTTAATAACAGCCTTCTTCATTATTCTATACGCCACTATACTATATTAAGAAAAAGCAAAGCAAGTTTAAGTATATAGCACATTTGGTAATTCAAATTTCTTTAAATAGCTATGATAAGGTGGAAGAAACATAAAATCTTAAAATCATAAGAATAAGAATTAACACTTAAGAATAATAAAGAAATGATAAGAAATAAAAAGTACATAAATAAATAAAATAAAAAACAACAAAAACTCATATAAACTCTCAACAAAAATGTTTCAAGGAGTGAAAATGTCTAAAAAGATTAATGCAAATGACACAGACTGAAGAGGTTAAACTGAATTTGTAAATGGATAAACAACAGTACATTGTAAATTACCACCCTAACAAACATTGTATCAGTATTATCCACATATTCAAGTAAGAGATGAATTAATGACAAAATGTCATAGAGTTTGATTGGATACACATCCCCTGATGTCAACAACAAAAGATAAGGGTAGCAAGTTTAAAAGCCTATTTATTTCGCTATGCACAATTACATGATTATTTTCATTTTTCCACTGTCTTGAACTCGCACACCCTATAAATGTGTAATCAAGCATTTCAAGGGCCTCCCTAAAAAGACATTATCCCTTGTAAAGGATTCAAATGTGCCTTGGGTTGGTTTGTGGCTGTTTCCTGATGTACAATCCATCACTCAGACAAAAAGAGAAAGACATGACAAAGTCTTGGGCGCACCTCTGACTTACGGTACATTTCAGATGCAGCATGAAGTCACATAAACTAATGACTGCAATTGTCATTCTTAACCACAGTCTGAAGTAAAGGACAGTTTAACCTTGATGGCTGTGGTCTGGATTTACGTGCGACATGTGTTGTATCTGTGACACAGAGTCGTTTAGCGCAAAAGGAGCCCTTGGATTTGACCTGTCTCCTACACATTCTTTCCATGTCTCCACAAATCATTATTATCTTTGCATTTACCTGCCGGTTTCGTCTTGATGGAGCATTGAACTGAATGTGTTGTGTGCCTTTTTAGTTTGGATTATATGAACCATTTTGCCTCAGAAACATGATAAGCTGAAGCGAAATGACAGCTAAGTATGTGTATAAATGATACGGAGAGAAAGAAAGAGAAAGAAAGGGAGAGCAAAGAAAAAAAATCTACCTTTACAGACTGAAGACAAACCAATATAAAAAATTTAGGGTTCTTGAATCTCTTGGAAGCAGGGTCCTGCTGTTGCAGTTACACTGCAGGAACACCTGCATTCTGGTCCATAACTGTCTTCGCTCTTTCCTGTCTTTTTCCTAGTTTTTCAGAGTTTTTATTTCTTTGTGGTACCTGTGTGCGAGACTTGAGGTGACCGCGAGAGGGTAGAGGCTGAGTGTCAAGCCCAGGTCACTGATGGCCAGGTTAACAATGAAGAACTCGGCCGGTTTTAAGAGGTGCTTCTTCTTGTAGGACACATACAGCAGCATACTGTTTCCACAGAGCGAACAAACACCTGCAAAACCAAAAACGTGAGATTAATTTGTGGTATGATGAGGTGATAAATTCCACAACATTTTTCATCCACCAACATATCGGAACTGACCCATGCTCTCATTTGTGAATTCTTGATAAAAGTGGAAGAGTTGCAGAAAAGATATTTGGCAGTGCAGTCTGTAGTCCCAAAAGACAGAAAATAATTAGCATTTTGTAGTAATGGGTTCCCTCAGGAGTTCTTAGAAAGGCAGTTTTTGATTTATTAGTAAAATAACATTAGACTTTCAAGCTTGTTCTGCTACATAAATTACACATACTTCAAACATGACTTTTGAAACGGCTGAAACTATACTTTGACTTTATACTTGTCATGTCTCTTGGCCTTGAGCTAATGACTTGAAACAAGTCAGTGTGTGGAGAATCAAAGACATGGGGTGTATGTCAAACGTCATCTGGCCATCGGCTTGTTGGAGAAAGTGTTGACAGCCATATTAACTGATGCCTATATCTATGAACTGATGCCTATATCTATGGACTTTTAAGATAATCAGCTAACTTAGCTAGTTGTTTTTATTCTTGGAATTTCATTCAATTTTAATAGAATGCTAGTGAGAAAAAAATACTTTTAGATATCAGCCTGCATATGTGATGGACATCGGTTATGATAATCTTTGGTATCTCCTTTTAAGACCTCGAGTAAAACAGCTCCATATTTAACAAAGCACATACAGAAGACCTGAACCGAAAGCAACGCAACCTGTGGCCTGTAGCACGAAGTCGGTTTCGTTTTTTTCCCAGGTAAGTTCACATTTAATTTGAGCAAACTCTTGAGTTTTCGGGCTCAAGAAGATTGGTTGGTTTTGAGCAGGTTTCGTCACCATGGTAACATACAGTACAGGCTAGCTTTATTCTGGGTTAGAGATCGCAAACCTAAACTGGACCAATCAGCTGTGAGCAAAGTGACATACAGTATATCTGATGCAGTGAAGCCACTCCCCCATATCTCTCACTCCAAATTAAAGCAGTTTGCAGTCAAAGAATTTTAGAGACAAAGTTGCCCGACTTTTGCAGCTAAGTATTTATTTATGTTATATTATAATTGTTTATAATTCATATGATATATTCACATAATTATTATTTGAAGTGGCAATTATATATATTAAAATTACTAAACTTACATGTTTTCTTTTTGAGCTCTGTGTGAAACTATATATAATTATTCTTTTTTTTTATTTTTTTTTTTTTTTTTTTTTTTTTTTTTTTTTTTTTTTTTTTTTGTTTTTTTAAGTTGATCCTTTGCATAGTCATATATTTTTCTTTCTGCTGCCAAACTTTTGCTTCAGCAGAAGTGTTTATTCCTGCCTTATAAATGCATTTAAATGTATTACATTTAATAACGACATCTCTTAATCCTCAGCAGAAAAGTGAATTACGCTGACTCTCGCGAGAAGTGAATCAAACTGACGCTTTGCTGACACTCTCCACATGTTCCGTGTGATTGGCTGTTTGCTGCACGTGTCACACGTTCAGGTGCACACGCTCCAGAGTTAATCACAAACTCTGGTTCAAACTCTGAGTTGACAAAGAATGTTTATATCAAGCTTTGTGAGCCCGGTGAACCTGATCTAAACCAGGTTGGCTTTATCGGGTTTTGTCAACTCAAAACTTACTGAGTTGCAACTCTGAGTTTGTTCATCTCGCGTCGTGCTACAGGCCACTGTTGTCTACTAAACGTAAAACATGCGCATGCTGAATGTAAACAATGCTGATTACATCGATTACGCTCTTGGGTACTCTCCAAAATGGCGGAAGATGGTAACTCAGGGAGAAAAATTGTTGAATAAATTATATTATTATTGTTTTCTTTGCGCACAAAAAGTATTCTTGTAGATTTGTATAATTAAGGTTGAACCAATGATGTCACATGGACTATTTTACCGATGTCCTTGCTATGTTTCTGAACCTGGGAACATTGCAGTTGCATTGCTGTCTATGGAGGGTCAGAGAGCTCTCAAATTCCATCAAAATATTACAGTATTACAGTTACCATCAGTTTAACAGCTAGTTACTTCCCAGCAGGACACAGGAAGTCATTATAACGTCAGGCTGATGCGGACATGACGTCGAGCATACGCCGTGATGCAGTTATGGACTGGACGTCCTGTGCAGTAATTGAAAAATTTGGTGGACGTCAGTATTGGCGACTGCCCTCATAATTTTTTCTCTGTTGCATTTCTTTCAGCCTTTTAAGCCATTTTCCCTATGCACTTGCGCATTTTTTTCTTTGTCTCGTTTTCATCACCAACTAAAAACAACAAATATCAACATCAACTGATGTCGGTATTGGACATCAAATTAACATTGACATTAGACGTTGAATTGACATTGAGTTTTGGTTACCCGACGCAACTGAAATTTAACTAAAAAGCAAACTTCTCATGTGACGTTGTGTTGCCGCGGGCTACTTTTGATTGCCGCAACCCCTCTCTGAAGGTCCAACATCCAATATTCCTAGATTTATTTTCATAACTCGTGAACACATGAAGTCACCAGAGCAGCAGGCAAGCTTGGAATACGAAAAAGCTTTCATTTAACGGATGTAAATAATGCCATTACATTGATTTTGTGAGAAGAAAAGATGGCTTGTCCAATGTGGTCCAATGTGGATTTTGGTCAAATGATGAGGCAGAAATTGTAGAGCAATAAGGAATACAACCACGGAGTCAAACTTCCATGAAGCCTTTACTGAGAATGCAGATGTGGTACAACACAACACTAAACAATAACCAACAACGGATAAAAAAACAAAAAAAAAAAAAAAACCAAAAAAAAAAAAAAAAAAACAACAAAAAAAAAACAAAAAAAAAAAAAAACAAAAAAAAAAAAAAAAAAAAAAAAAACATGGTAAATCAGGAAACTAAAGAGGAACAGCTGGACAAGAATTGGCTAATCAGAAAATATGGCAACTAATGAGAACTCATAACAGACATGACAGGAACTGAACAAAAAATTTGACAGAAATATATTGTTAGTAACATTTCAGAAGAATTTACAACTTCTGTGGGGCATGAAGGAAAAGTAATGTAACTAGTAGCGTAAGTAATTACCGTTGCCAGAAAGTAATAAGTAAAGTAACAATATTAATTTTGAAAGGAGTAACTAGTAATGAGTAATAAAGTACATTTTTGAGTAAACAAGACCACCACTTGGCTGTGATCACTAAACATTGTGGACTCAGTCTGTGAATCAGTGGTGAGGCAAATGCGTGCTTGCCAAAGTCATTGCCGATAGATAGCTTGGGCAGCGAAGTCAAAAGCGACAGTAAGCAATAATTATACAAACCCGATTCCAAAAAAGTTGGGACACTGTACAAATTGTGAATAAAAAACAGAATGCAATGATGTGGAAGGTTCAAATTTCAATATTTTATTCAGAATACAACATAGATGACATATCAATGTTTAAACTGAGAAAAATGTATAATTTTAAGGGAAAAAAATAAGTTGATTTTAAATTTCATGGCATCAACAAATCTCAAAAAAGTTGGGACAAGGCCATGTTTACCACGGTGTGGCATGCCCTCTTCTTTTTATAACAGTCTGCAACCGTCTGGGGACTGAGGAGACAAGTTGCTCAAGTTTAGGAAAAGGAATGTTGTCCCATTCTTGTCTAATACAGGGCTTCTAGTTGCTCAACTGTCTTAGATCTTCTTTGTCACATCTTCCTCTTTATGATGCACCAAAGGTTTTATGGGTGAAAGATCTGGACTGCAGGCTGGCCTTTTCAGTACCCGGATCCTTCTTCTACGAAGCCATGATGTTGTAATTGATGCAGTAAGTGGTCTGGCATTGTCATGTTGGAAAAAAAACATGAAAAAAAAAACTTTCCCTGAAAGAGACGACGTCTGAATGGTAGCATGTGTTGTTCTAGAACTTGGATACACCTTTCAGAACTGATGGTGCCTTTCCAGATGTGTAAGATGCCCATGCCACACGCACTCATGCAAAACCCATACCATCAGAGATGCAGGCTTCCGAACTGAGCGTGATAACAACTTGGGTTGTCCTTGTCCTCTTTAGTCTGGATGACATGGCATCCCAGTTTTCCAAAAAGAACATCAAATTTTGATTCGTCTGACCACAGAAAAGTTTTCCACAGTCCATTTTAAATGACCCTTGGCCCAGAGAAAACGCCTGCGCTTATGGATCATGTTTAGATATGGCTTCTTTTTGGACCTATAGAGTTTTAGCCGGCAACGGGCGAATGGCACGGTGGATTGTGTTCACCGACAATGGTTTCTGGAAGTATTCCTGAGCCCATGATGTGATTTCCATTACAGTAGCATTCCATTATATGTGATGCAGTGCCGTCTAAGGGCACAAAGATCACGGGCATCCAGTATGGTTTACCGGCCTTGACCCTTACGCACAGAGAATGTTCCAGATTCTCTGAATCTTTGGAATATATTATGCACTGTAGAGGATGATAACTTCAAACTCTTTGCAATTTTTCTCTGAGAAACTCCTTCTGATATTGCTCCAC
This sequence comes from Sinocyclocheilus anophthalmus, assembly GCA_018155175.1. NCBI lineage: Eukaryota > Metazoa > Chordata > Actinopteri > Cypriniformes > Cyprinidae > Sinocyclocheilus > Sinocyclocheilus anophthalmus. The sequence continues at coordinate 113,832 of JADLZN010008581.1, read as the reverse complement.
TATTTTTCACCACAGCATTGGGAGAATTGGTGATCCTCTGCCCATCTTGAATACTGAGAGACACTGCCACTCTGAGAGGATCTTTTTATACCCAATCATGTTGCCAATTGACCTAATAAGTTGCAAATTGGTCCTCCAGCTGTTCCTTATATGTACATTTAACTTTTCCGGCCTCTTATTGCTACCTGTCCCAACTTTTGGAATGTGTAGCTCTCATGAAAACCAAAATGAGCCAATATTTGGCATGACATTCAAAATGTCTCACTTTCAACATTTGATATGTTATATATATTCTATTGTGAATAAAATATAAGTTTAGGAGATTGTAAATTATTCCATTCCTTTTTTACTCACAATTTGTACAGTGTCCCAACTTTTTTGGAATTGGGTTTGTACTTCATAATTTGCTTTCAGATGTGGATCCCTGCTGTTTGTGAATGCAGTCGTGTAAGACAATTATACATAAATACTTTGATGACAGACTTTGCTCAGCCATTTCAGAACGACCAAAACAACATTTCAGATGCTGTGTAATGAGATCAGTCCACTGGTTAGTCAAGTCATCCCGTCCCATCGTGCAAAGTCACATGACTTTTTCGTTGCGCATGTTGGAATTTATTCGGTAAATGTGTTTCCATCGTAGTTTATGTGCATCTTTTCTTATTGGATAAAAAGTTTATCCTACCCAATTGTGCGAATAAGTTTTTTATGCACATTTTTAGAATGTATGCACATCTTGGCGTTTCCATCCAGCGTTTTTTATGCGATTTCCAAAAATGCGCAATAGGTGGACGGAACATAGCTAATGTTTCTCACATTATTCCACTACAGTATTCCCACAGACTTTTCAAAAGAGCAAGAAAATGCTGAGAGATGGAATATGGCAGTTTGAGAAAAAAAAGGATGTCAAATTATCAGTCACACCCTCAGAAACTTTATTTAAACCCCATCACAGCAGTGTTAACTAGTTTAGTTACTATATCGCAAAAAATTAAATACAATTACAAAATAAATGTGTCATCACCGTTTGAAAAAAATAAATAAATAAATGGTTCATACTCTATTAAACATAGAAAACACTATATGGTCAGTAATGCAAGACACATTGAAGTAGCAATGTTGTAATAGAAAACAGTCAAATATATGGTTCAGCAGCCAGTGTACACAAATATTTGGTTCAATGGTGTGAGTGAGTGCAAATCAGAATCAAGTATTCCACCAAGCCATGTAATGAGGTGCTAATCTACCAGCCTGATATAAACAACAGTCTTATCCTTATCACGCTGAAAGGAAGAGGAAGACGGACAAGAGGAAAGGTACAGAGGCAACGAGAGTGAATAAAAGAGAGCGAGACAGAAGAGAGACAGAATAAAGGAGAAGATCGGTGCTCTGTATGTCGAATTGAAAAAGCCAATTAGCATTTGGCACACAAGTGTTCTGGCACTCAATCCACCTCCATTGTTTCTGCACCCAACGCATCAGTAATTTTGATGCTGAAAGTCAACACTTTCATCAACCACATGTCTAATTATTTTAATCACGCAGCAACGAGCTATGCAAGGAACCGTAACTGTAAATAAAAAAATAAATAAATAAGACCAAGGAGGATTGTAAGATGTTCTGTAGTGCTCCACAGACAGTTATTAATAAATAACTGCAGAGATCCACAGTGCATTTCAAATGAAACATTATGACACTACAGCGTTTTCTATCAAAGCAAACTGAGGACAGCACACAAAAACCAATCTGAACATAAAAACTGCCTAGCTTTGTGTACAGGCCTAGGCCTAACCTTCAGTTCAAGCATTCATCAAAGAGAAAGAATGTTTGCAGAGATCTTTGTTAGAAGGAGAATGAATGTCAGAGTTTAAAGGCATGATGATACACACACACACACACACACCACACAACACAAACACACACACCAAAAACACACACACAAAATACACACCCACGCCAAACACAAAGTATTTAGCACATATGAAGAGTTCAGATGCAAAGTGCCATCTGAAAATTGCTTAGGTTCAGAAATTTCACTTTAATGGCAATGTATAGGTCCTTTTCTATGCCATTAAAGTGAAATAAATTAACATAAACATAGGAGCCTGATAAAAATGCAAATTTTAGAAGAAATTTTCAGATGGCACTTAGAGGCTTTTGCATATGAAATCTTCATATGCAAACACACAAGGGCAAAACCACAAAACCTTGCTGCAGGAAAGCAACTTACATGTGTTTTTTAAAATTGCATTCTTAGAGCTTTACAGTCAGTTCACATCTGTGTTGAAAAAGGTATTTACTGTAGAGGGCATTTGTGTGCATGTCTTAGTGAGCATGGCAGCAGAAATTGATCCTTTGTTTGTTTGTGTGTAGTTTGTGTGTGTGTGTGATAAACAGTAAACAGCAAAGTACTTTAAGTAAGCTGCAGGTTAAAATACTAAGATTACGTTACTACGATTCTTCTGAATTGAGGGGTATTTAACTGCAGGTTTCTAAAAAATAAAAGAATTTAAAAAGAGGATAATATACATGATGGGTTTCAGCGCCCCATTATTCCAGTCTTTAAAAATCATTCTAATATGTTGATTATTAGTCTACATTATTTTTGGTGCTCAATTATTAATAATGGTTTTATTATTAATTCTGGAAACAGTTTTTCTGCTTAATATTTTTTTAGGATTCTTTCATGAACAGAAAGTTTATTTGAAATATAAATAAAGATTCTAAATGTTTTTACTGTGACTTTTTGACCAATTTTATTTTGTCCTTGCTAATTAAAAGTCTAAATCGTATTGATTTATTTTTTAAACTTTCTTGCAGCATGGATCATCATGGCCGTAACCTAAGTAATTTTTTTTATATTTAAAAATAGAGAAAAAGAGATATCCGCAGTAGAAAACTTCTGCTTGAGTGACTGATTGTATAATTCAGGTTAGACAGTTGGCTAGATCAATAAATGTGCACTGTGCATGAGAGTTTTTAGTGAGGGTCATGGGTGCAGCCCCTTACAACTGCATTGTCGGCACTTAAACTAATCAAAAAGACGCATGTAAACAGCAAATGAATTATTGCTGGCAGCATACTGCATTTGGTAAGACAAACGCAATGATCATGACAGTATATGTAACATTCAGTATATCAGACATACATTCAGTATCAACAAACAGTATGATTGATGAAGGCTATGCTATCTAATATATTTTATAAATGACTTAATTAAGAATGCAATTGCTAAATTAATGACTAAATTAATCTATTGTAGAAAGGCAAAACACAATATATGTGTTTTTAAATACTGCATATTTGTGTTCATGTGCCATTTATTCAGTACTATTTGTATGTTGCCTTGCTGCAAATTGCCCTGTGTTCAAGTTGCGATGAGATTGTACAAATGGCCCCAATTTCACAGGCTTGTTTGTGTCATTACCTGATTTGCAAAACTCCTTCAGTGATTCAGATATTAAAAAAACACAGCCAAATGTGCAAACAAAAGACACTGTCAGCCAGCCAGCACTGTCAGCCACACATTCCTTCTTGGTGAATTCCCCAACAAACTCACAATCACAAACCTAATCTGTATCACTTACTATCACCTGCATGTGTTTAACAAACATACACCATCAAAAAGCATTGGAGATATAAACACTGAGAGTGCAGAACTGTACACCTGTGCACTTATGTTAAGATCAGCAGTCAATGCTTGCTTTCAGTGCTAGATGTGTACTGCATGTGGATTAAATAGAAGCAAATGAAAAACCTGTAATTCTGTTATGGTTCATAGAACAAAGTTGATGAGAATGCAGATGAAAAAAAAAATTCTTGCTCTTACCAAAAAGGGAGTAAACTACGCCCACTGTGATGTCAGCAGCCACTGGGATGTTAGACTGGAAGGTACTGTTGTCCATTCCTCGCATCTATAACACAGAGAGAGAGAGAAAGAGAGAGAGAGAGATCAATAATAATAATAAATACTCAAGTTTTCAGACGTACAAAAACAAAAATGTCAGCAGCAATTTATTTTATAGTCTTGTTCTTCATGTTCATACAATGATCTTATTATAATAACTACAATAACTGGGAAATAACGTACTCGGTTACTAACGTAACCTCGGTTCCCTGAGATATGGGAACGAGTACTGCGTCTTGCTAGACGCATATGGGAAAAAAACTTTTTTCTCCTGAACTGAAGCCTTTTTTCATTCACGCAGTGAAACTAGCACGGCCATTGGTTCATGCAGTGCTTAAAAAAACGAACCAATGGCTAGGCAGCGGAGCTGCACAAGCTTATGGCGACGAAGCCCGCCAAGCCTGCCAAAGCCCGCCAGAATGGGCGGGGCAACTGGCTATATAACCGGGAGTTCGCCACAGGATTTTCAGGTTACTTTGACTGAAGCGAAGACTGAGTCGTGCAGCTACATAGCACGGCTAACAACACAGTACTCGTTCCCATATCTCAGGGAACCGAGGTTACATTAGTAACCGAGTACGTTCCCTTTCGATACTACACTCAAACTGCCTCTTGCTAGACGCATATGGGAACACAGTACAATCATGCCGTGCTAATGTAGTATAACGACTAAAGGTATAAACTTCCATAAGCAACCAATGCTCATAGAGAAGTTAACAACAACCCAAGGCTAAAACGGGCTGAGCTTCCTGAGGTCACACCCGGCCTGGTTAATCATTCCAGAGTACTCCTGTAACTTCAACACCCAGGGGTCGAGAGCTAACAGGTGAACTAATGCCAGAGAGCTTGAGCGTGATATGGCCAGATCTGTTTACGCAGCGCATGTCACTTCAAGCGGAAAGGCCACTGGCCTGCAAGGCCGGGACTTCCAGGTTATAAAACCTTGCGAATGTGGACGGCGAGGCCCAGCCGACAAAGCTAACAAAGAGTTGTTCCGACTGCCTATAGGGGGCGGAACGCTCAATATAGATTCTCAGAGCTCTGACTGGGCAGAGCAGAGATAGCTCTCTGTCCTCTTCAGAGGGAGGAAGCGAAGAGAGTGTAATGACCTGTGCTCTGAACAGAGTGGAGAGCACCTTAGGTACGTAACCGTGCCTTGGTTTCAGGACGAGTGTGTCCTGAAGTGTGAGTGTGTTCATAGTGTCGTTAGGCCCGAATTCCAGGCAGGCAGGGCTAATAGAGAGCGCCTGCAGGTCCCCTACTCACTTACTGATGCCAGTGCTAGAAGCATAGCAGTCTTCAGCGATAGCAACCAAATGTTGGCAGACTGTAGCGGCTCAAAATCGGGGCCCTTCAGGGCCCTCAGTACAGTGGGCAAGTCCCATGAAGGGATGGTAGGGGGACGAAGCGGATTCAGCCTCCTGGCACCCCTTAGGAAGCGGATGACCGCGCTGTTTCTGCCCACCGATTGGCCCTCAATAGGGGCATGAGAGGTCGCTATAGCCACCACATAGACTTTGAGCGTGGATGGGGAGAGTCCCTTATCCAGCAGCTCTTGCAGAAATGACGATACCTCTGTCAAATCTGAGGTAGTTGAGAATGTGGATTCCCATCTGTCTCAGAGGGGAGAGAGCCGCGTTCATGCACTTCATAAAAGTGCGGGGGGCCAGTACGCATCCAGTGAAAAGAACCAGTCTTCTGAGCGAATTCGCGCAAGGATCTGTTTCAGCATATTCATCCTAAACGACCTTTCATGAGGGCGTGATTCCGGAGGCCACCATCCTTTTTGGGGACGAAGAAGTAGCAGCTGTGGAAGCCTGACTCGCTCTGAGCTGGGGGAACAGTTTCTACGGCTCCTATCGCCAGCAAATGCATCACCTCTGAGCGCAGGACGTGTGCGTCTTTGCTCTAAGATGAGGTGGGAACCACGCAGCTGAATCGCGGGATATTCGAGTGAATTGCAGTGAATAACCTCGTTTTATTATCCACAAACCCAGATTGGCAACTACAGGATGGCCCGACATGCCTCAGCCCATGTGACAAGGGGTTGGATAATTGAGAGGCTGGTCACCGTATGGGGACCTCACACTCAGAAGAGGAAATTTCATTTCCCTGAAAATGCTTTCAAAAAATGCTTCGCTAGACTTAATGCTCTCATAGCAGAGCAGTCAGCCCCGTGCCCACAGCCTCAGCAGGTGGGCGTGGCACCAGACACATTCAATTTGAAGCTTTGTCAGTGATACTAACATTATGAAGAATCTCTTTTAATCACTAAAAAGATCCAAAACACTCATTAGAAGAGGGGATTGAGATCTTTATGTATAAATGTATAAATTGCTGCGCGCATTCTCTCAAATCCACTCGTAGCGGATGCCCTGATTCTCACCTGTAACACACACTGGCAGATTAAGCATGCCTGATGTGTGTCGGCAGGAAATTCCTAGGCCCTGATCGCTCATCCCTGTGAGTTCGCCATTTCTTCCTCCGAGTAAATGGGAGGAGAGAAACATGAGAGCGGGGAGGCGGGGCCGCCTTCCACGAACGAACAGGGGCAACTGCTTTTGTAAAAGCGGCCCATGTCTGTGAGCGCAGCCATAGTGACACACAAATTTTAAGCTGTCAGCGGCAGCATCTGCTCCGATCTACTTAGGAGGATAGAGCCGCTCGATGTAAAGAGGGACACTGATCCTTACGTGCGAGACACGATCAAAGCGCAGCAGGGAGAGCGAGTACGCAGGCTCTGTGTCGGCCTGAGATCGCTCAGACCCGGTTGCTTAGTTCCCTGACTCCGCTGTTTCTCTCTCCGATGCTCGCTGAGAGAGGAGAAACGGGAGCTGCCTCCAGTGAAGGCGGTCCACTAGTGGAGAAGAGCGAGACTCATGCTCTCAGCGAGAACATTCTGTCTCTGTGAGTGCGCAGCTCACTGCCCTTCTGCGGCGGATCCGAGTGCAACGGGAGAGAGAGCAGGCAGGCACAGTGCCGGCATGAGATCGGTCAACCCGGTTGGTTATTCCCTGACTCCGCTGTTTCCCTCTCCGAGGGTTGCTGAGAGAGGAGAAACGGGAGAGCGGGGCTACCTTCAGTGAAGGCAGTACGCGAGTGGAGAAGGGCGAAACTCATGCTTTCAACGAGAACATTCCGTCTCAGTGAGCTAGCAGTCTCTGCGTGGGGGCTGCCCAGACAGGTGACGGCACTCACTGCCCTTCTTCATCGTGCAAGATTCCCTGCACGAGCCACACTCGCAGCGCGACATTTGCAACAACGTCGCTAGAATTTGCTCTTTTTGGGCTTACCTGCTAGAAATAAGCTCTTTCAATATCGCCGGATGACAGCAGAGGAACAGGACCGGAACTGCTGCGATGCTGAGGCGCGAAGAGAGCCGGTCAGCCAAGCAGGGAGGTCTCAATCCAGCTGCGAGGCGTGTCAACGGCGAGCAGGCTTTCAGGATCAGCGATGAGCGTAGAGTCGTCGCTGAAGAAGAAGAAATCGGAGAATCTTGTGGCGAACGCCCGCTTATATAGCCAGATGCCCCGCCCATTCTGGCGGGCTTTGGCAGGCTTGGCGGGCTTCGTCGCCATAGGCTCATGCAGCTCCGCTGCCTAGCCATTGGTTAGTTTTTTAATACACTGCACGAACCAATGGCCATGCAGTTTCACTGTGTGAATGAAAAAGGCTTCAGTTCAGGAGAAAAAGGCTTTTTCCCATATGCGTCTAGCAAGACGCAGTACGAGTGTAGTATCAAAAGGGAACTGGGTAATAGCCCTAAACCTAACCTTAACCCATGTGGTTACCTCTATTGCCAGTAATTTCTTAGATAAGTACATTACAAGTACACATACAAGTGCGCATAATGTAAAATGAAGTGTAACCGATATGTCTGTTTCAGAAGACATATCATGGGTTTACAATGAATTGCCTCAATATTGAAATATCTTTCATTTTAAAGTATCTGGGAATGAGTCATGAAATAGTGCCATTTGTGTCCCCATGACTTACTACTGATATAATTTACAGGATATTGAGTCTCATTATTTAATGGATTTGACTGGGTGCATAAAAAAAAAGAAAAATTAAAACATTAGTATTTTTTTAATTTCAACCAATTTGTATATCTGTTTCCTTAATGATAGTACATAAAATTAATGCTAACCTTATAAAAATTGCTTTTATTAAAATGAATATATAAAACTTTCAGTGTCTATGTAAATGCTTTATGCAATTCTAAGGTCTATAAGGTCTTTTTTGTCTCAACACTTCTGTTCAACTAAACAGCCCAAAACTCAATCAGAGAATATAGTGCAAGCATCGCCAAGTTCAGGATCCCAGAGAATCCATGAAGTGAAAAAAAGTGTAGATAATGCATCCGCCAAAATGCATAAATGTAAACACAACAGACCTTAGTCAGGGTAGACAGCATATTGAATTATATATGGATGAAATGAGGCTGTGCAGGACAGACTGCAGTCTTTACCAGGTCACATAATTTTCAAAACACACAACTTTCAAAACTGTTTTATGTATTTTCTGTCTACTGAAAATTTATTTGGAAAGATGTTTTGCCAACAATTTTTCTTATTGTTAAACTACAGCACACATCCATTGAACACACTGTAGTTCTGTAGTTCTGTAGCTCTTCCTGCCATGGAATAGAAAAATAATAAAATAAGGTAATTACAACTTTTTATTTCACAATTCACACTTATTTTCTCACAATTCTGAATTTGTATCTCAATTTTATTTTGAGTTTCATTTGAAGAATTCTGTGAAAGAAAATCATAATTGTTGTAAAGTAATACATTTTGATTTTCCTCAGAATTGCAAGAAAAAAGTCAGAATTATGAAATATAAACTCAAAAAAGGGAAGAAATGATATATAGTAGATAAAAGTAGATTTTTTTTAATCCCGTGGCAGAAACAGGTTTCCATGCGTTACCCTGACTAAGATCGACAGTTGTTATTCACAGACATTATATTGTGAGCTATTCCTTTAACCTGTTTGGGAACAGAGTTACAGAGTGAGAGGGAGATGCGGTGGATGTCTATGTTAAAATCTGCTGACACTACTACAGTTATCCCTCATTCGCATGTTCAGTCATTTCAGAAAACATTTAGGCATCCTTCCCAGTAAACCCATTTTCAGTAAATCTGGAGCACATAATAAATAGTTTCTCCAGAACAGATTTGGAGAAATGTAGTATTACATCACATGCTCTCCAATGGATCTTCTGCAGTGATTGGGTGCCATCAGAATGAGTCCAAACAGCTGATAAAAACATCACAATAATCCACAAGCAATTCACATGACTCCAGTCCATCAATTAACATCTTGTGAAGTGAAAAGTTGCATTTTTGTAAGAAAACAGGCCAAAACAGTTTTCTAAACCAACATGTCGGTGGATTTTGATGGAAGGACAAGCAAGTAGGCTTTTCACTGGAGGAAGCATTATTATGGACTCATATTTTAGCCAGAAGCAATGTTTTAAAGTTAAAATGCCTTAATGATGGATTTCTTTCTTACAAACACACAGCTTTCACGCCACAACGCTAATTAATGGACTGGTGTTGTGTGGATTTCTTGTGGATTATTGTGATGTTTTTTATCAACTGTTTGGACTCTCACTCTGACAGCACCCATTCACTGCAGAGGATCCATTGGTGAGAAAGTGATGCAATGCCAAATTTCTCCAAAGCTACAGTACATTTCATTTTCATTTTTGGGTGGACTATTCCTATTAACCTGCTAGGGAAGATTTAAGTAGGCAAAGAGCAATATGGTATTATTTAATAATATGACAACAGGACACAAAGACAGGTGGAACTGTGTACGCTAGACCTAGTTTGCCAAGCTCTCAACATAGTAGGGACCAGAATACAACTCAGAAATATTAGGTATAATTGATGTTGTTTTTATAGACTGATGCAAACTAATGAATAATCAGCACAGTTACTGTCAATGCCGATGATTCTGGTGAGACAATGGCATATGTGACTGTTTGTAAAACTCAATACGGGGTTACACATTCATCCAAACACATACAGATGGTGATAAATCAGAGAACGCCTCTAATTCACCTGCCGCTCCATCAGCGCTGTAAAAACCTCAGCTGAGAAATGAGGATCAGACAGTCATCCATTGATTACACACACAAGGACACATGAATATACATATGAATGCAGTGCCATTCACAAGAGAAAGGTCTGAAGTCTCAGTCTAGCTATTTGTGATTTAATAAAGGAGGGACCATGGTGCTGTCTTGTTCTGGGCAGAGTCTCCAGATGCGTTCTTAACTCAATCTATATGTTTTCTAACCCACTCTCTACGGGACATACATTTATATCAGTCAGCAGCACTGAATCAAAATCCATCTGCATTTGAGGTTGGTTTCAAGAAGAAAGTGTGTTTTTGTCATTTGTGTTAGTACTGTTGTCACATGCAGTGTTCAGTCTGCTAATAAAATGAGAAAACTTCACCTCATGTCTCTCTGAATTTACCATGAGATCATAAACAACAGTTCTGAGGATATATTCTCAGAGTGTATTAATGAGGAAAAAGAAGCGGTAAATATAAGAAAGTCTTGTGGAAGTCATATCAGTATGACTTACCACAATAGACTTTAAGAAAGATATAATATATAGATAGATGGTCAGCCAGTGTTTCCCACAGGATGAGGCTATGAGAGTATGGTGAGTGGGCCTCGGACCCCCTCAGGGTTCAGTAAGTAAAATGTTTTACATTTTACATTTAAGTGTATCAGTTTAGGGACAAAATTAATAGATGTCCGATCAAACTGAACAGAGTAAAATGAAAAAGGTCGAAGTATTGACTTTTACCTGGGAATTTAAGTGGACTCAAACTTCCTTTTAGGTGTGATTGTGTCTCAGTCTACAAAACATTCACTTTGGTGTTTTTAGGAAGCCAAAATATCTGAATTTAATAATAATAATTATCAGTATGTGATTTGTTAGAGGGTAATCATTTGAACAAAATGCCATAATTGAAATTTTAATGCAGAATACAATGTAGATTATTAAATAAACAATCAAAATATCCTCAAGCTTTTATTTAGGGGAAAAAGAGCAAGTCTATTCTTTTCTTCAGCAATTACTGTTTGACCTCAAACTATTTTTTGTGGGAAAATGAAAACAGGCATAAGTCAGTACTACCTCACCTACAGCTAAAGTTATCAACCAAAAGTTTAGTTAAATGTTTCATTGTCCTGACCCACCTACATTAAATAGTACTACATAAAATAAAAAATTAAAATATATTGTAAATGAATTCAACAAAAAAAAAAATTATGAATGCTTTGAAATGTAAGCATAATGTGACATCAATCATATGCTCGGTTTATGTAATATGTAACAGAAGGTTTCTGTTCTGTCTCTATATGTACTAAGGCGACCTCATCAAAGCTTGATTTAAGTACAATATCAGCAGATACAAAAAGTGTCCAGAAACAGCCTGGACTGGATGTCATAAACATTCCTGATTATAATCACAAACTGACTGCATTAACTGCCTACAGACAGTTTTAAAACTGTATTTGCTTTCCTGTCTGTTTTTATGCTCCAGTTTATGGCATTTTCATTAATGCATCAGCGTAATATATACTTCTTTAGGGTGAATTATTAAAGCACTATAATAATGTATGTCGATTTACTATAATAACCCTCCTATTATCCTAGGGGTCAATTTGACCCCATTCAATGTTTAACATCTGTAAATACATGTTTGACAATTTTTTTTGTTTAAAATTTAAAGGGCACCTATTGTCACACTTCTCGGGCAGCAAGGAGCGAGGAACGAGGAAACACGGAGATAACTTCATTTTTTTCAAAAAACACAGTCTTTAATGATAACACGGGGGAACATAGGAGACACGGAACACAAGGAAGACGTTTGAGGACGCCAACCACTAACTGAAAGGACTGGGGATTTTAAACACTGGATGATTGGGAAAACACAGGTGCAAGGAATGACTAATTAAAGGGAACACTGCACACCTGGGGAGGGAAAACACAACACAAAGAGTCCAGGGGCGTGACATTACTCCCCCCTCCCGGAAGGTGCGTCCTCGCACCGTAGAAACAACATGGGGAGGGGAGTGGGTGGGAACTAGGGAGGAGGCTCAGGAGGAGAACGGACTTCCGGGAGGGGGCCGGCAGACAGAGTCCAGGGAGGAGACAGGAGGGACCCGGAGCAGGAAGAGCACAGCAGGACCCAGGCCACAGCCATAACAGCGTCCTATGGTGGAGCCGATGGAGGGAGGAGCAATGGAGGAGGAAAGGCTGACAACTCCAGGGGGCCGACCAACGGCGGCGGAGCAGGTGGTGGAGGAGCCCGAGGTAGAGACAGAGAGCCAACAAGCCAGGGGGATGCCGAGGATCCGGGGGGCCAGGGTGGAGCCGAAGGCTCTGGCGACCAAGGCGGAGGCGGAGGCGGAGATCCGGAGATCCGCGGTGGAGCCGGTGCGACTGAGGACCAAGGTGGAGCTGGCGGGAGGAAGGAGCCCAACGGAGCCGGTGGGACAGAGCGACGAGGCGCAGCCAGAGGAGAGGAGTCCAGAGGCGATGGCGGGTCGACGCCCGACCAAGGCAGAGCCGGAAGGACGAGGGAGCCCGGTGGAGCTGATAGATCGATGGTTGACGGTGGAGGCGAGGGAGCTAGGAGCCGAGGTGGAGCCACTGGGTTTACGGACGAGGCGGAGTCCGGGCCTCGGAAGCTGGAGGCGTAGGTGAGGGATTCTCCAGCCATGGTGACGATGGAGGATGGCAGACCCACGGGGCTCGCACCGTATTGATGTTGGGCTGAGGGCGAGCAGAGGGGCTGACAGCGGTGGAGGAGGCTGGAGCGGGTGGTAGGGGGGGCATTTTCGAGGAGCAGCCACTGGAGGGCGCTTTCTAGGAGCAGGCACTAGAGGGGATTCTAGGAGCGGGCACTGGGAGAGGAGCGTTCTGAGCTGGCTTCGGGGCCGGGATCCCTCCCCTCTTTGTTTTGGCACTTATGTCCCGCCATAGTCAGCTCACTCTCAGCCATGATGCAGGGGGCGGAGCTCCTCTCCGCGTTCACACCGTCCGTGGCTTTCTCCCTCATTGCGGGCATTGTCGCCGGCTCTCGCACATGGTCTGACGGATACAGCTCTACGTCTGGGCGATCCTTTGCTCAGTCGCTTGGCTTCGCTCTGGCTTGCGGATCATGGCGGGAAATGGCTCTCCGTCAATGGTGGGCTCGGGCTGATGCTCCGCCATTGCCGCCGAGAAGTGTGACCAGAGGATCCGACATAAACAGTTGCCTCTACTACCACAACTCCTAAAAAAAAAGTTTTCATTCCGCGTCGCCCCATCAAGCTCTCGCTGCATCCGCTCCTCTGCTATCAACGAGAGGAACTTCTGTACTTCCACAACAGACAACAAAACTTTTTGGTTGTTAAAAAAAGGTGCGTTCAAAACAGTTGCGTTCGATCCTTCGCTGGCTGTGCTGATTAAATCTAATGGTTCTGTTGTGTTTGTGTCGCAAGTTCAGTGACGCAGGTAGCGATGATTCTCTCCGGCCAATCCGTGATCAGCAGAGTTTACACGTCACGTTTTGGTAACGGTATGGTTCACTTGGAACCCCAACCGTGGTGGTACTGAAAAAAGTACCACGTACCAGGTACTGTACCCAGTGGAAAACCCCCAAAAATCTACATACAATAACAACAAACAAAACAAACATTCTTTAAACATTTCAGGGGGTTGCAAGGAGAAAAAAAAAGGTACAAAATCTTACCAGTCTTAAAAGGAAAGAGACTCATACATGGTTTTATACAATTCCCCAAGGGATTGATTATCTTTGGATAAGTGTTTTAAAGATTCTAAGTATTTTTAAAGCAATTTAAAGAGGGTTTACTGTTAATCCACTTACTTTTGTGTATATGATATTTACCCATTGTAATAAAGTTTAACATCAATGACATCTTTTTCGAAAGACCATCAGCACAACCAAAAACCAAAACCTGAAACTAATTTAGTGATGGAATATCAGTGTTGATATCAATATTTAGCCATGCTGTAAAGATCCTGCCAGAACTTCAATGTGACCGGACAAGAAAAAAATAAATGGTTTCAGGCTTCTTAACAAAAAACACAAGGATCTACCTCAAAACAGAATCTTTTCCGTAAAATTTCGTAAGCTGGATATACATCATTAATAATCCTAAACTGAATATCCTTCATTTTAGGTAGAATTGGCCATTTAAGATAATTACAGAATTTGTTTTTAAATATTTCATTTTCAAATTGTTTTAATTTTGAAGGTGTACCGATCCGTTTACATTTTAACACATTCCCTATTACTTTGTTCTTACATTTTCTTGTCCCCAATATATACTTCTCCAATCTTTAACTCAGGCAATTTAACAGATACATTTGAATACGTAAGAGTGTTTTGTATGAACTGTTTTAAAGCAAGAGGGGTGGCTTTACACAAAGTATTAAATTCTCTAAAGGAACATTTTATCTCAAACTTCTCCATGAATGAATTATGTTGAATAATCTGACCAGTTACATCTAAATGATCTACAACATATAAAACATATTTTTTCATACCACTCTTGTTTGAATACTGTCTTTCTCTTTATTGAAATGGTTCTGTTATTCCACAAGGTAGAACCATGCGGTGTAAAATTTTGGGTGAATATCATTTTCCAATAATACAAAATCTGTTTGTGGAATTTTGAAAGCTTATTTGGCCATTTGGAAACCTCAAAATCACATTTTAGCAAAAAATCTAACCCTCCAACTTTCTTGAATACACACTTTGGTATATGAAACCACATTGAGTTAGGCTGTGCTAAATACATTTTAATCTAGTTCAGTTTAAGAACTCCAACCGTTGATTCAAATTCAGTGGCTTTCAGACCTCCATTTTTATATTCTTTAATCATCTGAGATTTTTTAATATAATGAGTTTTGTTTTTCCATATAAAATTAAACATAATAGAGTTAACCTTTTTATCAGTTGAGGAGAAACATAAAGAGAGTAACATGGGTAAATTAGTTTAGATATGCCTTCTGCTTTGGTCAAGAGGATTCTGCCCATAATAGACAGATCTCTCATCAAAAATCTAAGGGATTTTTTCATACTGTCAATTCTCTCATCTATGTTTACTAATTCCCTCGTATGTAAGTATTTCACTTCAAATTTAACAGGAATGGATTCTATATTTTCTTCATTACATGAAAACAAATGAAAAAGTTCAATTTTTTTTTAAATGTAGGCATAAGCCTGATGCTCTAGAAAAAACTGAAATAATATTCAGGGCTTTTTAAACTATAGATTTATCTTTTTATATTACTGTGTCATCAGCAAATTGACTAATTCGATATTCATAATCAGAAATGGTTATTCCTTTTAATTGAGGATGGTTGATAACTAAATAAGCTAACATTTGAGTGCATAATATATACGGTTTTGGAGAGACTGGACATCCTGGTCTAATTCCAAGCAAAATTTCAATTCTAGGAATCATACCTGGATTAAGGGATATATAACTATAAATGTTGTTATACAACATTTTAATAACCTTGCAAAACCCTTCCCCAAACCCAGACATTCTAAGCGTCGTAAATATAAATTCATGCTCCACCGTATCGAATGCTTTAAAAAAAATCTAGAAATAAAATGAGGCTTTCTGATTGTATCAATGATTGATAGTCGATCATATCCAGGATTAGTCTAATATGGTTTTGAATATATCTTCCCTTAATGAATGCTGATTGATACTCCTCTACAAGTCTCCCAAGTACATGTTTAAGACAATTAGCAGACACCAGGGCAAGTAATTTATAATCTGTACATAATAGAGTTATTGGTCTCCAATGATCTAATAATAGCAATTGTTTTTTGGGTTTAGGTAGTAAGGTTATTAAACCTGTTTTCATAGTAGGTGATAAGCTTCCTTCCTGAATGCATTCTAAAAATGCATTATATAATAATTTCTGAATATCTCTCCAAAAATGTTCTGTAAAAATTCAGTAGTTAATCCATCTATACCTGGTGATTTACTATTATTCATTTATTTTAAAGCTACATCCATTTCCTCTAAAGTCAACTCATCATCAATTAAGAATTTGTCTTCCTCATTCATTTTATGTATTTTATCTCTTATAATCACAAATAAAGAATCACAATCAGCATTTTTGTAATTGGATTTATAAAGGTTAGAAAAGAAAAGCTACATTTCATTTTGAATTACTTTTTGATCGCCTGTTATAATTTCATTAATCTTAAGATTACTAATTTTTTTCTTTGTTTGTCTTTGTTTTTCAAGGCCGAAAAAATATGATGAACTTTTTTCTCCGTTTTCAATCCACCACGCTCTTGATCGAATATAAGCTCCATTTGCTTTTTCTGAATACAACTCATCTAGTTGAGATTGCAGTGACTGTAATTTTGCTGAATTTTCTGTTGATTCTTGTGTATTAACTGCCAATGAGTTTATTTCTCCAATCAGTTCCCTTTGTTTTTGTATTCTCCTCACTGATAAAAATGTGCCTATATCAATTGCTATTTGTTTAACCTTAAATTTAAACCATTCCCATTTATTTAAGTTAGACATATCTAGCTTTTCAATCTCCTCAATGAGAGCCAACACCTGTTGATAAAATCTATAATTCTTTAAAAAGTCATTATTAAACTTCCAAATATTAGGAGAAATTTGAGGTTTCTTAAAGACTGATAAGGACAGAGTAACCATACAGTGATCTGTAATTTTACATTCTGAGACAATTTTACATAGTTCACAAGAAATAAGACAATAATCTAATCTCGGACATTGTCCATTTCCTGAGGAGTTAAACCATGTATACTGAATGCTGTTTGGGTTAGATACCCTCCATTAATCAACCACATCTACAGTTTTACAGAAATTCAATATAGTATCATTATACACAGAATGTGCACCTCTTTGAGGTCTCCTGTCTAGCCATAAATCAGGGACTTTACTAAAGTCACCCCCTATTATCACATTTTCTGCATTATACTTTTTTTTCCAATTTACCAAGTTTCTCAAACATTTTTTATTAGCCACTTTGTTATTATAACCAAAAATACAGAGTCATATATAACATTTGTCATGAATTTCTACTGCTATCATTAACCAGTGGCCTTCTGTGTCCCCTTTATGAACAATTACAGAGCCTTCAAATCTGTTAAATAATACCATCACTCCAGCTGAATGTGAAGATCCATGTGCAAACAGGGCTAAATCACCCCACTGAACTTTCCAAAATCTTTCATCATTTAAAGCAGAATGAGTCTCTTGTAAGAAAACACAGTTCGCTTTTTGTTCCTTGCAAAATAAAAAAAATTGCTTTACGCTTAACACTGTTTTTTAACCCCCTAGCATTCAAAGATAGTAAAGAAATAGACATAAATTAATGTATAACTGTCTCAGCTCTCAGCACACACTCAACTTTAAACGCAGAAGTGAACATGTTGTCCTTAATAACTCTATAACAAAACCATACCAACTAAAACATACAGTACTGCCTTTAGTTAAACACCTTTTCTTAAACAGTTTTATCAGATTATTTCCATCTGATATGTGGCAATCTTGAATACTTTAACGAGTCTACGTGTTACCTTGTGTTCATCAGTTACGGGTCAACTCTGAGTTCATCAATAAGTGCATAGCCTTCTTTTAAGAAGGCTCTCTTCCCATTTTTTCTGGCTTCTTGCACTTTTGGCCACAACTTAGCACGAGCTTCGCGATCTTCCTTTGAAAAGTCTTCTTTGAATTGGATGTTCATCTCTGTACACACTCTTGCCTCTCTTGATTTTTCCACACTTCATCACGCACAGTCCGCATTGCAAACTGAATGATCACTGGCCTGGGTAACTTATTAGTAGCAGCGTCGTTTCTTTTTCCTAACCGATGCACGATATCCACTTACTGCCGGAGCTTCTCCACGGAATCAAGAATTCCGATCACCGTTTCTCTTGTGTCTTCCTTTGCCTTTTCTGGAAGATCGATCAGTCTGAGATCCCATCTTCTTTTGTATCTGGCATGCTCCAAACACTGCTGTCTCAGTAAGATGTTCTCTTTCCTCAAGTCTGCTACTTCCTTTTTCTTCTTTATTCTCTTTAACTGCGTGTGCATTTTCCTCCATTGTCTTTTCAATTATTTTCAGTCGCTGATCTTGCTCGTCAAATCTCTTAATTAGAGTTTGAATTGCATCGAAAATCACTTCATTTGTTATTTCGTCTGTTTGTTTAACTTTGTCTTTCGCCTTTGTTCTTACTTTCTTAGGATTCGGGCTGGGCAGAGATGTATGGTCATGTCTTGTTTTGGCAGTTTCTACCATCATATCTTCAATTTCTTCTTCATCACATGCGTCTGCGAGAGCATTTAAGTTGTAGTCATGCTCAACTAGCCCGGTATCTGCTTGGTTGGTGTTTGCCATCGTTTACATTTAAGGAAAAGGAGAAAACTTGTGTAGTTAGCGCAACAAGTCCACAAGTTGAAACAAACTTCAAAATAGCTTAACTACCGGCTGGTTTTTTATGTCAGAGATAACAATTTTAGGACGTTTTCAAGCTATTTTCCTCAGAGCCTGCATAAACGCGACCCGCTCACTCCGCCATCTTGGAATTCCCTCGCTTACGAGACATTGTTGACGTAACAGCTGGTCGAGCAAGGAGAAAATGGAGGACAGCGTACAACCACTGAGGGCGGAAACTATAGCAATGCAGGGCTGTCAATCAACCCCCGTGGCCCCACCCTATGCAATGTGACGTCACACTGCATGTGGATCAAAACGGCAGGCCTAGTGAGACTGACTTGGTTTAAAGGGGATTCAAAAATTAGGAGGGGGTGGATTTTTTTATCATTGTAGGGTGGTTGTGTTCACACACTGCCAACACACATTTATGTCCAAACACCATGTAAAAGTGGATTTTGCATAATAGGTCCCCCTTAATGACTTTTCCTATGGGGACAACTCAGTAAACATAAAATGAACATGATGATATTTTTCCAGTGTCCTCTTCCAATGTTCTTTGGGGTCAATTTGAACCCAGGCTCTTTTAGCTGTATAAAACATAATACATATCAACCTTTTACACACATTTGTTTTGGGTGATATTGAGGTCACTATAACATGCTATAATTGTATAATTTTCACTATAATTTTATATATTCAGTTTAATATTCAAAAACATAATTCTCGTGGTTTACAGGGGAGGAGCAAACATATAAAAGCTTACACAGAAGACTTCTGAACCATTTCTCTTTGTGCTCTGTGCTCTCTCTTTATGCTCTCTCTCTCTATGGCCTCTAAGCAAAGGTTTTCTCTCAATGAGATTTTGTCACAGTTTTTTGACAGTGAAAGTAACAGGAGAATGTGTCTGAGACAGACGATAATGTTGAGGAGGACCTTGAATATAAGGCATCCTCCTCAGATGAGAATAAGACTCCTAGTGTTGATCCTCCTGTTGTCTCTCAACCACCAGCAGACACATTGCCTTCCAAAAATGGAAAGTTATTATGGTCCCGCTCCCCTCTTGAATGACAGGGTAAGCTTAGTGCTGCTAATGTCATCAAAATGGTTCCACCAGATATGCTGTCAGCCATGGCCAAGATATACAGTAAAATCAGCATTTGAGCTTTTCATTACACCATCAACTTAGAGGAGAGGAGGGCATATGGGGACTTTGATGTGACTGACTTGCAAGCCTTCATAGGGGTGCTCATTTTGGCAGGAGTGCACAAGTCAAAAGAACAAGCAACAGCAAGCCTTTGGAATGCTGACACTGGAAGGTCAATATTTCCAGCCACCACATCTCTAAAGACATTCCAGGTTTTCTCCTGTGTCATACGCTTTGATGACAAAGAATTGTCATCAAGAATTGTCTCTGTTTCAGTGGTTAAGAAAAAGTTTGATTGCAGCAGGAGGGAGTGTTGTAACACAGAGTGGGTTGTAACATGAAATGAGCTGCAGCTGGAGAGAAGTCACTATCACGCAGCTGAGGCGACAGTAAAAGCTCTGTTAAAACATATAAAGGATTTAAAGTACAAATGTGAAGTAAAATTTCACATCTGAGATTTTGTTAATGAATGTTAAACGACAACTGGTTTTATCTGACTCAGCGGGTTCATCTATAACGTTTAACATCCACACAAGCTTTTCATCTACATGTTAAACAACATTTTTAAAGTTTCCTGGTAAAAACATGGGAGGTTGTATCACTTGTTACTATGTGCACTTTTTACTGGATCCACAACGATTTTACAGAATGGAACAAAATGGCTAACACACAAACTCACACATGCATGCACGCGCGCGCGCGCGCACACACACCACAAACACACACACACACACACACAATTATTTCACTATCTAAATGGGGACATTGCATACTTTTTATTTATATTTTTTAAATAAATACTTCAACCTAACCCACACACTAACCCTAAAAGAGAATTTCATGCATTTTTCAAGCAACTTTTATTTGCTTTATTTTTATACAGTTTTTACAAATGAGAATGCCTTCAGAGGGAGGTTTTGTCATATTTAACTCACTTCTGGGCACAAATTTGACCACAAAATATGATTAAGTAAACAGACCCACACACATTTAGCTGACATAGACTTCTATTGTTTTCATACAGGCTACATCTAGTTATAAACCCTAACATAAAACTTTCTGCATTTTCACAATTTTAAATATACTTTATTTTTTATACCATTTTTTACAAATAAGAACATCCCCAAAAGGAGGTTTTCGTCAGATTTATTTTGTCCCCAAAATACGGTTAAAATTGTTATAGCTTTTGTTGTTAAGAGTTGATATATATTTCCTAGATGTTTGCTATCTGGAATTAAAATGAAACAAGCGAAGGGAAGTCATAATCATTCTAAAATAAGTACATTTGATTATCATAATAATGTCATGTAAAATTGTAAATTGTCTGTTTTATTTGGTGTTACAAACCACCCAAGTAGCGGGGTAGATTGTAACAGCACTCTTTGTGTTTGGCAATAATTCACACAGTTTAGGAATAAGTTGCAGATTTATAAACTGCATTAATTTGTAGCAGACAAGCATGGAAATTAATTATTGAAACATACAGTCCAAAACAACACTGAGATACAAATGTTTAACCAACCAGCACTCATCGACTCATGTGCGAAGAGAAGCGCAACCCTCAGCCAAAAAGCGCACAAGCCTTCAGCTTCTTTCATTCACTAATACAACCAAAACCAAAGCCTGGAAAAACACCACATGAGTTTTCGAGGCAGGATTACAAACAATCAACAAGTGAATGGGGTATATGCATGAGGAATGCCACCGCGAGACACCGAAATTGAAGAGAAAAGCGCATAACCGACACAAAAAAGACACTGGGGTTCCAGACGCGCGTCTCATTGGCATCAAACTCTCGCGTCCACACCTGCCTCCTTTGCGCGCTATTTATCCACATGCACCTGCTCGCTAGGAGACATTCGATGTCATCACTTAGAAAAATCCAAGTGGGTTCAAACAACCCTGATTGATCTCTTCCACCCAACATCTCCAACATCACCCTCCTACCATGACAGCCGTCAGCCTCGCCTCTCCTCGGAAAGCCGAAGGGGTTCATCCGCTTTATCCGTGATCATTCGTCAAAGCTCCGCGGTTCGGACCCACATCGCGGTGGCACGCACAGTCGAGTAGATGCGCGTGGGAGACCAAAAACGAGCCTTTCCGGTGGTGATCAGTGATTTTGCGCAAGACTGTGCGCAAACGCACGTGCAGATGATCCCGAGTGGTCCACAGCGAGTTGTGAATACCCCCCCCCCAACTCACTTTTCCATAAAAAGCAGTTGTACTGAACGCCTGATGCGCGCAATGGCGAGTTTGGAAACGCATCGACCTTTGACGACAGCGCGCGTTATTTTAATGCATCTTTTCGTGCCTTTACACATTAAATTACATTAGATCCGGATTCTCGTATTGGGACAGCAGGTTCAGCATTCCTGTTCAAGTGCAAAATGATTAGTGCTTTAAGACTCCTTTAAAAAAAAAAACCTGAAGGTATGAATCATTAGAATTAGCAAATATAATAAGAATAAGATAATAATAATAATAATAAAGAAAACAGAAGGAATGTAAAGAAACAAAAAGAAGCGCACTGAGATGAAAAGGAAGGAAGAGAGAACAGGAAAGAAAGGAACGCAACAGAAAGGAAAAGTATAGGTGAAGGGAGCGGTAAAGGGGAAAAAGAGAGGGAACAGTTTTGCATTAAATGAATAAAACATCCTGAACCCTTCAGGATAATCAGAGCTTCAACCTGCTTAATCCCACACACCATTCCTGAGTTTAAAAGGTATACAAATAAATTGTTGCTTCAAAATGTATGAGCGAGTCGATTTGCACCTGAAGGGACAGAAAAACACGTGTGTGGAATTTTTGGTGCGAGAAATGTGAATTATGTTGGGATTATGCGCTTTGTACTGCTGAGAACCACACACAAAAAAAACCCAAATGCATATATTCTGTACCTGTTTGCTACAGTGAGATAGAAACACTTAAGTCAGCGTCATTTACATGCACATATGTTTAAGGTTTATTTTTTAGTATTTATTCAGAGTACTTTTACAAAAAAGTATTAAATAAACTTATAATTATAGGCTACATGCATCTTAATAATACCCTAACTCTCAATTTATTCATGTAAACCATGCTTGCGAAATAACTAAATCAAAAATGTTAAAGTGGCTTAATTTTTCAAAACTATCTGTATGGCACCCAGACTGACCTTCATTTGAACACAAGCTGATATAATTGAATGTTCAATTACAGTGAATGGTGTCTAGCCTAAAATATTATGTAAAATGTTTACAACCAACGGAAATTCTGATTAATACAAGCATTCAGATTTCTAGACACCAAAATGCTGGTTTAAGATGGCCTTTAGGTTATTATAATTATATTATTGTAAGAATATGTATGTGCATGTAAATACTGGAACACGTTAACTCTTATACGGTAGTTGTAGTTTTTCAAAGTGGGCTCGTCGATGATTTCAGATCATTTTTATTAAAACAGCATGATAAAAAGCTTGCGATTTTGAGAAAAAAAAACTGATATAAAAATGAATTTGTGCCAGAACAAAGTAGGAAGTATTAAAACAAATCAATTAGGTGGGTGCACCGTTATGTCTATTGCTGTGAAATTCATCAGATTCCTTTCACTGATGTTTCAGCTGCCAACATCAACATACATGTTGAAGCATGTTGAGCTTTCCAGCTAGTTTTTGTTTGCTTCAGGGACAAAATGCATAACATTGTAGACAAACCTAGTTGTCCCCTCGAGCAGTCCAACCTCACATAAAATACAGTGCCATGGACAGAACCAGCCCTGTTGATTGAATTTAAAAATAAACCGATGCAGAAGACAAAAGCATTTCTGGCAAGATTCTGAAGCTCTGTTTTGCTACACTTGTTAAAAAATGTAAGCAGCAAACAGCCAGGGACAAAAAGAAAATTACTATTATTAAAAAACAAGCCTCGCATTCATCATTTACCACAGCACGTTCAATTACATGCTTCCCAGGGACTGCATATTAGAGAACAAACTTGTGTGTTGTGATTGGTAGATGGTACTTGATAAACAGTACAGCAAATTACATTACTAAAATAAACCAAACACCTAAGAAGGCAACAGGCAGCCGTGTTCTTGGTTACATTTTATTCTATGTACAGTCATTTGTTATAAATATAATACATCTTTTTTCAGAAAAGCAGTCATGTAGATACATTTAAATAACAGTTTGATCATAGTAGTGGAGATGACAGGATGAGAGCTGGGGTAGTGGGAAAAGATGATTGGTTTGTAGAAAATTAAAAATTTTCAGAGAAAACAGTACAGCCAACCCACACAAAGATGCACAGACAAAAATATGCCCTCCGACTGACTTCTACCCCTCTTGGTGTCCTGACAGGTCCTTAAAAATCTATGCTGTTTGACTGGGCAACATGGATTCTGCCATTTCCTCACTGGGTCACAAACATTAAGATGGCTCCTCGTTGGACTTCACCGATTCCACTGGCTTCTCATAAGGTTTGCAGCTTGACTGAATAATGCAGAATATTTTGTCCTTTCAACAGCTGCAATGATATCAACCGCAGCTCATCAGGTTACAGTGTTGTCTCATCTTCTGGTTTTAAGATGAAGTTTTTTTATGTGTTACTGTGGCAACAGAGCACAGTGGACATAGCCGGCAGGGCAGTATGAGGCAGAGATGCATAGCCATTTACATTACCACATGTTTGGGATCTTGAAAAAAATAGTTCTAAAAACAAAAAGATTTCATAAAACAAAAATCTTCAAAAGATACATGGCTGACATGAGAGATAAATTAACATGGAAAAAAAGAAGAAAAAAAAATTATCCAGTCACGCTTCAGGTGCATTTAAGACAAAACATCTAAAGTCTGTTTGTGTTTAGCTCACCATTATAGACCGTACAAGCACATCAGATGCAGTGTTAAGTTGAAACGTGTGTTCAAGTCTTTTTAATTACTTATCTCTCTCAATTAGATTTTGTTTTAGCAACAAGTAGAAAAATCTTGGAGTCCAGTCCATTTCATTTATTTAGGTGGGCCAAGAACTTTGAAGAAAGGTTGGATCGATGTTGCGGAGTTCCTCAAACGCTGTTGATGATAATGAGGGCAGGCATGGCGCTCTGCTGGCTGGTCTCACACATAGCACTGGTCTGTGCCAACTTGGCGAAGACACGGGGTGTGCCCAAATTATAAACTCCAGCCTGGAAGAAACAAGCTTTCAAGGAAAGCCTGTACACCTCTTGAGCCTGGAGCTGCAACTTATATTGGGTCTGGCCCAGCCAGCTAAAAGAACCATGCACTTCCAGTGACTCTGGACTGCAAAGATAGACAACAACAGTGTGAGATGGCTTGTAAGTTCAATCTCCATATTTCAAAGATTTTGGGATCAGGAAAAACTGAGCTGTACCTGGTCGTTTTATGCCGCAGATCAACAATGACGTCTACCTGAGCCAAGGAACAATTGGACAACGTCAGGGTGACTGGAACCATACATAAACTAGAGAAGGAAAAAGAAAATGTCAGGAACATCAAATCTTCAGACGTAGGTCTAATTCTTGAAATAGCAATGCTTTGTGCATCCTCCACAAAAGCAAACTTCATTTGAATATGCAATAGAAAACATCAGTACTTGCGTCTCCTCATGACCTCGTATCGGCACTCAAACATGCGCCCAAGTTTTTAAGCCAGACAAAATTGATTATTCAATTTTTATTCAATTTTGTGATGTAAAATACAGCACTCTTGACTTTCATCTGGATATTACTTTGATCAATGGGTCTCATAACTTCTGTTAATCCCATACTGGTGTGCAGCAACTTTAAGTCATTTGTCCTGAAGCACAAATATGGATGGACTAACCCCCTGATTCTGGAACATTCATCTCATCATGCTACAAGATGTTTGGTTCAATTTCCTGGCAAATTTAAGTTCTGTATGGCAGTGCTGTTGCACAGTAGGATGCGTTTGACCCGGTTTTAGGTTTTCAATTTTGTTCGACGATAAATCATGATAAAATTCCCCACGGTTAGTATAACCGTTTCATCTTTTAATGATCATTAAAACCGTATTAGATTACCGCAATTTGAACAACTCGCGATAAATAAATAAATGTCCAGCATAAAGCAGTTTTAAGAAGCAGTCTCACGTGCGCACAGCATGCAGAGTAGTTTCGTTTTGAGTGAAAACAGGGCGGAAAAGCTGGGAGGTTTTAAAAGAGTGCTAAGGGAATTATACAAATGAATATATGAATGAATTAATTATATGAATGTATCTCCGAATCGTTTCTGAAGACAGTCATTTTATTTTCATCTTCGCTCCATGTAATACATAAAGGAAGTCTTCTTAATCGCAATACTGCTTTGTCCACGGAGGTTACGGAAACGGCTCTAATTCAGCTTTTCCATAAGCGCCACCTAGTGTAAGAGAGTGACCTATATTTACAATCAGCCTGTGTGCAGTTTCTTGCCAAAAAAACGGACCGAATTTGCATGCCCTGCTGTAAATTTTGACCGGTTGATGAAAAACAAGCTTATGTGGATTCTACACATTTAAACAATTCAGATAAGTTATCTAGAATTATTTGTGGAGCAGATAAGATACATATAATCATTTATTAATCAGTTATCATTTTTACTTATATCTTTTTCTTTATTTAAAGGCTGAAACGTCAGGTTTACCTTTTTATGAAACCTTTTCAAAGCTTTATTTGAACATTTACATGAGATATTTCAACATGCTATTAAACTGTTGTCAGTCAAGTTGACATTTAAAATCTGAACATCATTGGTAATGTTATTGTTTTAGTGATTATGCAAACAAAAAAGTCATTATTTGTTGTTTGTTGATTTTTAAATCTAAAACGAAGTGATTTATGTGTCTGTACTTTTTTTTAACATCTCCAGCACATTTGAACAATACCGTGATAATACTGATAACCGTGATCATTTTGGTCACTATAATCGTGATAAGAAATTTTCATACCGTTACATCCCTAATAATAATAATAATCCTAATATAACTTAAAACAATAAACAATTACTTTAAGCATGTAAAGATGGCATTAAAATTCAAATGAAGCCTATTTTTTAAAGGCATGTTGAACATCTTATTTTGCATGACTCATTCATGTATATGTTTCTTTTTTCTTTGACCTTTCTGGTAAAAACAACTTCTGGTGATGTATGTCAGACTCAAGTAATCATTTAGTTTAATCATTTAATCATTTTAATCATTAGTTTAATCAACCGAATCCCTCCTTACAGTTTCTTATTTTCCAATACGAAAGAAAAGATCTGTCTCTACTTTGGTTTCATTGCAATTTTAAGATATTTAAAGTATTTCAGTTATTATTAAACTTAAATGTTATTTCAACCATTTTTTTTCTAGCTAGTGTGTTGTCGTGACTGGATACAACACATCCAGCCACCAGCCAAGTGCAACAAATCAACAAAATGTCCTAAAGCTTGTGTTCAGTTAGGATAAAAACTCAACAGGCAAGAACTTTTAGCAATTGACATTGTCAAATTTGATTAATACAGTTTGTTAGGGTTATTTATGACGGCATTCCTTAAAGTGTTTTTGAAGTTATTACTTCCTCATTATTTTCTCTTCTTAGTAAATGCTGATTTCTTGCTTCAGTGTCTACATTTACATGGACATCAGTAATCTAATTATTTACCTTATTTTAAATAAGCTTTTAGAATATTCCTTTCATGTTCCCATTATAGTACATAGATCGAGTAATGGCACATATCATTATGTCCCCACGCGACGCCATCTGACGTCCCCTCCAGAATTTCACGTATAAACATAGTTCGTCTTCGTTATGATGCCATGTTTTGGGTGTTTCATTTTTAATTTACTGAAAGCTTCAAGTGCACTTAATTATTTGTCATGCTATACGTGCAAACAGATGACGGCGTTGTTGAAGCCATGCTCTTTTGTTTGCATCAAACGGTTGACCACTGCCGTGTGTGTATCCTGTCGCAAAATACGGCAAAAAAGTCCTACACGACGGTAATAGTGTGATTAAGGTGTGTACATGTCTATACTGCACTTCAATAATGTGATTAAAATAAGAATACTCCACATGTCTTAATTCGATTTGTGTTTACTTCGACTATGACTTTAGCCGGATTAAGGTAATCAAAAATCTCTACATGGTAGATTCTTAATCAGAGTATTTTCTTAATCGTGTTAAAATCGGAATATTGTTGTCTATGTAAACGTACCTTAGAGTGTCTAAACATAGTAGTTCACTTACCGAATAACATTTCCTATGAAGTTAGCACTTCCCCAGTATACAAGATGTTCATGTCTTTATTTCTTCAGTCGCAAAGAAATTTAGGTTTTTGAGGAAACATTCCAGGATTTTTCTCCATAAAGAGGACTTCAATGGGGATCAACGGGTTGAAGGTCCAAATTGCAGTTTCAGTGCAGCTTCAAAGGGGTCTACACGGTCTCAGCTGAGGAATAAGGGTATTATCTAGCGAAACAATCGTCATTTTGTAAAAAATAAAATGTATATACTTTTAATAGGGATGCACTGAAATTAAAATTCTAGGCCGAAGCCGAAGCCGAACAAAATTAAACACTGAGCCGAATACCGAACACGGTTTTTCAAGTTTTTCCCCATGTATTTTGCCAATTTTTTCACCATTGCATAAATTAAATAGCCAAAATGTGCTTTTTACTGTTTTGTCTTGTTTTTCAAAGAAAATAATTACAAAACAAAAATTTAAAAATATTTAACACTAAACATTTTTAACATACTAGCAGACCAAAGCACAATTTAACTTAAAATTAATAAGTTACTAAAATAATATTTTTGCCGATCAGACCCCCTTCTTTAATCAGGCATGTATTTTTTACTGTAAAAAGCAGCCTTGCTGAGCAGAAGAGACTTCTTTAAAACAAATTAAAAATCTTACTGATCCCAAACTTAACACTGTGTGTATGTTATAATAAATGTATTATTAACAGAGCTGTTGTAATTATTATCGTCTTACTTTTTATTTTATTTTACAGAACAACAGTAAAATTACAATACTAACATTTATGAATGTTGGAGTTCTTGCTTTTTGTCAACTTTCATTTTGGCGGAAACGTGCAGGAAGACCTCAATACTTCTTTTTGTTGACAACAGCAGATTTATAAATGAGTCTCATTACGAATACGTCACACGTATCGCATTGTCACATGCCTTGTAAAAAATTCATAAAAATGTGATCTGAGCAACTGACTGACCTAAGATTTTTCACTTGGACTTTAACCTGGTTAACAAACAGATAGAGGGGGGGGCGCGGCGAGTTTGTGCAGCGCTGTCAGAATACATGCAGTTCATGTGTGTATTAGAAAACAATGTTCTGCAGTTTATTTACTAATTGTTTAAGGCCATTTCGCTATTTCAATCATCATACAGTAACCAGCAACAATCACCCCTTCCTCTTCTCATAGAAGACATGTGATGCAGTACTAAACAGTCTCTCGCTGTCGGTGCTTGTAAAGATTTTGGCATCTTTCTCACATAGTTTAAATGCTTCCACACTGCTGACATATTTGTTGCATTTATAAAGAAGTGCGCGCACGCTCACTTTACGCTGGTTCGCTATTGATAGCATCACGTCATGTTCGACAATTATTTTGCGCTGATTCGGCCGAAACGAAAATCGATTTTTTTGCTATTTTCGTCTGGAACTAATTGGTTGCAAACATCGATGCTCCCTAATTTTTACCAAAAATGCTCATCTTGCTCTACTTTGCGATGCGCGTCCAAAACTTCACGCATTACGTAATCACGTTGGAAAGGTTACGCGTGACGTAGGCAGAAGTACTACCGAACTTCATCTGATTTTCTCCTCCAACTTCACAATCGTCAGACATCGTTGTTTTACCTTTTTTGTACGCCGTTTGACTTTCTTTACACGTTTGCTTTGTAAACACTACAAAGTAGTACATGTACGTCCGCCTATGTCATGCGTGACCTTTCTAACATGACTATGTAAAGTGTGAAGTTGTGCTCACAAAGCTAGTGCAAGACGAGCATTATGGTTAAAAAATATATACATTTGCATCTTTTTACATTTATTTTTTTTTAGAAAATGACTTATCGTTTGGCTAGATAACCCTTATTCCTTGGCTGGGGTCATGTAAAACCCTTTAAAGCTGCACTGAAACTGCAATTTGGACCTTCAACCCTTTGGTCCCTGTTGAAGTCCACTATATGGAGAAAAATCCTGGAACACTTTCCTCAAAAACCTTAATTTCTTTTCTTCTGAAGAAAGTAAGACACGAACATCTTGGATGACATGGGGGTGATTAAATTATCAGGAACGTTTTATTCTGGAAGTGAACTAATCCTTTAAAAGACGCAATGTAACAGAAATAGTGACATATCTTTTCTACTGTATTGATGTAAATCCAGGTAAAATGTAAAAATGTAGGGAGGGACTTGGTCGTATTTGTCGGTTGTTGATTGGCTCTGAATGCGAGCTTGAGATCGACTGTAAGAAAGGGGCGGACTTTAAACAGACTAAATGATTGGAGAAGCCTGGCATACATCACTTTGTTGTTTTTACAGGAAGATCCAGTTATAACACTTGGATTAAGTATTACTAGGTCAAAATATGAAACACATGGATGAATTGTTAACTATAAGATCAATAAGACGAATTTCGAAAACAGAGAGAATTTCCATTTCATGTCAACTTTAAAGGGGTTTGTTCATGTTACTTGTGTGCTCTTTGAACAGTAATTCATCTCCATTGTGGTTTACATTTCAGTGAGTTTTTTAGCCGTTGACTGAGGACTAGCATTTTTTCCTCAGAACGAACAAACTAATTTCTGAGAGCACATTCGCACAAACCCAAGGCGATGAGTAATGACTGAGCATTTGGACCGCGCATCAGCTCGACCCGGTCCAGTTTATCTCCATCTTTCATGTGGACACACCTACTTTCCACGCACCACTGCAGAACTAGGCCAGACAAGCGCTCCTGTGGGCGTCACTGGGCATGAGAACATTACTGTGCGTCTGTGTGAGTCTTATCACCTCGGAAACACAGTCAGTGGATTTCGGCTAACCGATTCAGGTCTCTTTGAGCTTTTCAAAAGTGTTTGTTTGTGTGCACTTTACCTCTTTTGTGGGAAGGGATGATCATAAGACTCTGGATAGTGGAGACAGGTCTTTATGAGGTGGGAAAGCTGTTCCAGCGAGGGCTTGCTTACAGGGGGAGGAATGTCAGGCTTGAACTTCAGAAGCACCATTTCCTGAGTTTCCTAATTGACAAAAAGCATAATAAGTTTGTTTCATTCTGAAAGCTTAAGGGAATTGCTCCAACAGAGGAAATTGCTTTGTTAACGAAAGCTTTTTATTTGGTTTAAAGTGCGTGCGTGTGTGGCTGAGTGAGGGGAACGAGGTGGATGAGACAGGATGAACGCAAAAGAGAGAAAAGCACAAGCTCACGTGAGGGTTTCTATAAAAAGACTGAGATCAACATATGTGTGACGCCATTCCCTCACGTGAGGGACTTCCTCTGCCATGAATGGGTGTTGCTATGCAACGGCGTGCAGAGAGAGATTTCAGACTGGATGGAATCGTGCCCAACAGCAGGAGGGAAACGGAGGAAAAAATGAATGGATTACAGAGCAAATGAAAATGTGAATGAATGAGAAGCTGAAATGGAGAAGGAACATTTGGAAACCAAAAGAGAGACAGTTTGGACAGACAGAATATTTACTCACAGTAATTACTCACTCTCATGTTTTCAAACCTATATGACAGTTTTTTTTTAGTATGTCCAAGCTAAAACTAAAAAAAAAAAAAAAAAATTTATTAACAGAAATAAAAATAAAAACTACTCTTACTGGGGGAAAACTAAACAGAGTTGAAAACTAACTACAATAAAATAACACTTTAAATTAATTGTAGTTTTTGATATACATAATTGTTCAAAAGTTTGGGGTTGGTAAGATTACTGTTTTTTAAGGAATTCTCATCAAAGCTGCATTTATTTGATCAAAAATACAGTAAATCAGCAATAATGTGAAATATGACCATTTAAAATAACTGTTCATTTTAATACAGTTTATATTAAAATAGTTTAATACTGTAATGTATTTTAAACTGTTACTTATACAGGTGCATCTCAATAAATTAGAATGTTGTGGAAAAGTTCATTTATTTCAGTAATTCAACTCAAATTGTGAAACTCGTGTATTAAATAAATTCAATGCACACAGACTGAAGTAGTTTAAGTCTTTGGTTCTTTTAATTGTGATGATTTTGGCTCACATTTAACAAAAACCCACCAATTCACTATCTCAACAAATTAGAATACTTCATAAGGCATAACACTTTTAGTGAATTGTTGACCTTCTGGAAAGTATGTTCATTTACTGTACATGTACTCAATACTGGGTAGGGGCTCCTTTTGCTTTAATTAACTGCCTCAATTCGGCGTGGCATGGAAATTATCAGTTTGTGGCACTGCTCAGGTGTAATGGAAGCCCAGGCTTCTTTGACAGTAGCCTTCAGCTCATCTGCATTTTTTGGTCTCTTGTTGCTGATTTCCTCTTGACAATACACAATAGATTCTCTATGGGGATTCAGGTTGGTGAGTCTTGTGAGCCAGTCAAGCACACCAACACCATGGTCATTTAACCAACTTTGTGCTTTTGGCAGTGTGGGCAGGTGCCAAATCCTGCTGGAAAATGAAATCAGCATCTTCAAAAAGCTGGTCAGCAGAAGGAAGCATGAAGTGCTCCAAAATTTCTTGGTAAACGGGTGCAGTGACGTTGGTTTTCAAAAAACACAATGGACCAACACCAGCAGATGACATTGCACACCAAATAATCACAGACTGTGGAAACTTAACACTAAACTTCAAGCAACTTGGGCTATGAGCTTCTCCACCCTTCCTCCAGACTCTAGGACCTTGGTTTCCAAATGAAATACAAAACTTGCTCTCATCTGAAAAGAGGACTTTTTGGACCACTGGGCAACAGTCCAGTTCTTCTTCTCCTTAGCCCAGGTAAGACGCCTCTGACGTTGTCTGTGGTTCAGGAGTGGCTTAACAAGAGGAATACGACAACTGTAGCCAAATTCCTTGACACATCTGTGTGTGGTGGCTTTTGATGCCTTGACCCCACCCTCAGTCCATTCATTGTGAAGTTCACTCAAATTCTTGAAACAATTTTGCTTGACAATCCTCATAAGACCGGTTCTCTCGGTTGTGCATCTTTTTCTTCCACACTTTTTCCTTCCACTCAACTTTCTGTTAACATGCTTGGATACAGCACTCTGTGAACAGCCAGCTTCTTTGGCAATGAATGTTTGTGGCTTACCCTCCTTGTGAAGTGTGTAATTGATTGTCTTCTGGACGACTGTCAGATCAGCAGTCTTGCCCATGATTGTGTAACCTACTGACCCAGGCTGAGAGACCATTTAATGGCTCAGGATACCTTTGCAGGTGTTTTGAGTTTGATTAGCTGATTGGCATGTCACCAAATTCTAATTAGTTGAGATAGTGAATTAGTGGGTTTTTATTAAATGTGAGCCAAAATCATAAATTAAAAGAACCAAAGACTTAAACTAATACACAAGTTTCACAATTTGAGTTGAATTACAATTTGAGTTGAATTACTGAAATAATGAACTTTTCCACGACATTCTAATTTATTGAGATGCAGTCCTGTATGTATAATTTGTATGACTAAGGCATTCACAGCAGTGCCATCCAAGAAATAAATAACATTTATTCAAAACAGTTATTGAGCTTTGGCAACTCTAAAATACTAAAATCTTGTGATGTGGCATAACTCTCAAATTACATTTGCACTTCCATATATTCAAACTCAGCATGTTATGTTCACCAATGTTTAGTGTCGCTGATTTGAGTAACGGTTAGGATAAGAAAAGTCACATCAGTCCAAAAATTTGAAGTTGAGGTGAGAATTTTTTATGTTTTGAAGGACGTCTCTTATGCTCACCAAGGCTGAATTTAAACAAAATATAGTAAAATTTTGTGGATGATATATTATTATAATTTGACCTTTTTTCTATTTTAACATTTTAAAATGTAATTTTAATTTCCTGTGATGGTAAAAGCTGAATCAGCTATTACTGCAGTCTTCAGTGTCAGTCTAATATGCCGATTTGCTGCTCAAGAAACATTACTGATTATAATTATTTTAGCTGAACTGCAT
Organism: Sinocyclocheilus anophthalmus; assembly: GCA_018155175.1. Taxonomy (NCBI): domain Eukaryota; kingdom Metazoa; phylum Chordata; class Actinopteri; order Cypriniformes; family Cyprinidae; genus Sinocyclocheilus; species Sinocyclocheilus anophthalmus. The sequence goes on along the minus strand of JADLZN010008581.1, from coordinate 80,130 downwards.
AATATTTTTTGTTGGAGTTAACCATGATACATTTTTCAGTTTTTTCCCTCAGGATTCTCTGATGAACAGAAAGTGAAAGTAAAGTTCAGTAGAACAGCATTTTTTTTAAATCAAAAACATTTGTAAGATTATAAATGACTTTACTTTCACTTTTGATCAATTAAAAGAGTTCTTGCTGAATAAAAATAATAATTTCTTTAAAAAAAAATCTTACTGATCCCAAACTTTTAAACAGCAGTGTGGGTTTGGAATGACATGAAGGTGAGTAAATGATGACAGAACAGTAATTTCTAAATGAATCGCTATTTTAACACACAATGTCATACTTGGCGTCTACTACACTTACATCCATGTGCACACACACACTTTTCGATGTGTAGTCGTCAAATCAGCAGAGCTGTCACTTTGTACAAAACACCCACACAGAACGCTCCGATTCCTTCACCTTGCTAATACCACATATTAAATACTTGTGAAAAACACACACACATACACACACCCACACAGTCCTGCTTTTTCTGCTGCTTATTTGCACCATTATAGGGGGGGGGGGGGGGGGGGGGGAACATACAACAGGCAAGATTATTCTGCACAGTAAACACCATCACAAGTAAACATTAAACATCTGAATATTAATCTGCATATTCAAACAGAGAAACCTCTAGTTTGGAAAGGTGACATGCAGATCCAAATGCAGACACAAACGAAGGTCAGAGTCTCTGCTGTCTGGCTCTCTGACCATTTAAAGCACCTTAGGATGCATCCATCTTAATAAAGAGCAGACTCACTTATAATGCTCTCAAAGTCACATTGCTCTTACACTCCGTCTCAGATGGAGAAAATAGAAAGTCGAATTATGAGAGGAAGACTTGAACGAGAGGCAGCGCAGAAGACTGTGTGTATTTAGCTTGTATTCGAGGCCAGACACCTCACAAACCAAACTGACTATCCTGAAGTGAGAAACAGAAAGGGATAAACACAAAGTGCAAGGTGCCAGATGCTAAAAAAAGACAAGATGCAACAGCCAAAAAAAAGTCCCTCTCTCGAGGTCTGAGTTTGTCTGTAGGACTCTCATATTCCAGTGAACTACTCTGAGACCCCTAAGAAAGTGTTAAAACCCACCGAATGTTCAATTTATTGAATGTCTCAGAGTTTTTGCAAAGAGCATAAGCATATTAAAGGAGTAGTCATCCAAAAAAGGAAATTAAGTCTTAATTACTCACCCTCAAGTCATTCCAACCATTTAAGACCTTTGTTTATCTTCAAAACACAAATGAAACCTGAGAGATTTCTGTCCTTCCATTTAAGGTTCTTTCCACTAAAACTTTGACGCTTCATAAAGTTAAAAAACAAACCTAGGGCTGGGCGATATAGCTAAAAAATTTATCACGATATAATGTTTCATATCAGTCAGTATCTGTAATTATTGAAAAAAAAAAAAAAAAAAGTAGAACCTTTTAAACAGAGCAGAAGAAAAAAAGGTTTATATTTAACCACTGTATTTTTAATTTACCCAGTGAGGTAGACAAAAACAAATTATTAAAATTTTAACAAACACAAAATAAAATTAAATAAATATCTCATTTCTTATATTTTATATGCAGATTAAACAAGTGTAAAGGAAACATTTGTCCTGTCTCCTGAGGCCACAGGAGGGCACAATGAGCAAAATAATGCACCTCATTAAATTGTTTATTCAATGCAATTAAATAATGACTATTAAAAAAGTGCATGAAGTCTAAACTAAAACATATAAATCAAATATAATTTCGTAAATTGCATAAACAATTATGAACAAAACAGCATCATGTATTTATGCATAGCTTAACACAAAGAGCCGAATCGCCCATCACACAGATTGTATTTTATTCAGAACTCACAAACGTATGTTAAAATTTTAGGCAGCATTTGAAATAACATTTGATATTTAAAATAAAAATGATATTCGAATGCCACAAAACGGTTAGCCCCCGTGATTTGCATTTGATGGTGCAGTCCGTGAAGGCAGCTTATCAGTGGCGCACAAGATGTGATGATGATGATGATGATGCAAGTGTCATTGTTGTAGTTTATTATTTTTGTTAACCTATCAAGTTGAAGCATAGCGAGATTTGCCGCTGCTGCGTTTTTTTATTCAAAATACTAGAGAAATATAGAAGCTCGATATGGAGAAGATCATTCACACAGAACACATAGCTGGCGCATTTTCGAGCGTCTCACACAAGAGATGTATAGAAAGCCATGTAAAGTTAAAACAGTTTAAACAAAACGCGTCACGAATTTGTGGAGGTTTATTCCTTTCCACTGCATCTCTGATGTCACAACTTATTGGCTGTCTGCTTGTCACTCATCGCACAGGCCTATATCGTGCACTATACAGAAAATGTTTTCTATCGTATTGATTAAGGGGTACCGTCGATAAATACCGATACCGTTTTATCGCCCAGGCCTAAGTAATCCACATTAATCCAAGTCTTCTGAAGACAACTGATAATTTTATTTGATGAACAGATTTAGTTTAGACTTTTACTGACATAAACATTGATAAACGTGCATTCATACTGTAGAGCTCATCAAATATGGTAAGCGGAAACGCAACCAAACTTGATTTACACGCAAGAACAAACCTCTTCGGTTCTCATGCATCAAGTAAGCACGTGTCTCTTCAGAAGATTCAGATTAAACTGCTTGATTCATATGGATTAGTTTCACAATGTCTTTATGAACTTTTTGATGCATCAAAGTTTTGATGACAATATAAATTTTTGGGTGAATTATCCCTTTAACACACTGTGATATCAGTCTTATATAGGCTAATAGAAGCATGGGACCACACATTGAACATTACAAATGTAAAACATTATAGATGTTTTTGTCCTACGACAAAAGAAATCCTTGGAGAGCAATGAAAAAAAAATAACCCTTTGATTGTTTACGTCAGTGTAATGTACTACTTTTTTCCTCCACAATAAGTACCCAGGTCTCCAATAAAATCACACACAATGATGAGCTTCAAGGTCCATCTCCTCCATTTTATACATCCTTGAGCAGTGAGCGCCAAAGAATTCTTCCTTCCAACCTTCACCTTTCTTAATAAAAAAAGTCAGAGGACACGTACACGTTTCTCCACATATCAAGGTCAGGAGACTGAAATGATTTATTTTATCTCTTTCTTCAAAGTGCCTTCATGACCACCCATGCACTGCAAAAGCATCAAGGCTCTGACACGCTTAAAAGCAACTTGCAGCGAGAGTGTCAACAGATGTCCATTACTTGAGCTACAGTGAGAGATAAACACAGACCTGAATTGAATTCATTTTGACCTCGTTTCGATGTGTTGGTCTCATCTCTGGCTTACTCAATCAGAAAAGAATGCTTAAAGTGCACCTTCAGTGGGCACTTTAGTGTGTTAGTTCAGTGCTCAAGTGCATTATCAATGCTTGAGTTAACCGTCTATCACAGCCAGTCGGTGATGAATTAATTCACTAAAATGAATTTTCATGCTATCAAGCGTGTTTGACTGCTGCAGGTTAAGTAAGACATTTTTCTTGCTGTGTCAGATGACAAGACATATTAAAATTGCAGGCCAAAAATTAGACACCATTTGCATATTAAAGTTAAAGCTTCTGTTCAGAGGATTGTTATTTGAGTTTAGGTTCTTTGCCACGAGGGGTCTTTTACTGACACTGAATGCTACAGGCAAAAGGAAGCATCATAAAAAAAAAAGGCTACTTATTTTGTGTTCAGCCAACTGAGTGCTTAACCTGAGTGTATTAAGATGAAGACATCTTGGTCTATCAATAACTGACACTTCAAAACATACACACACACAAAATATTATTTGCTCATTCGCTCAAGTATACACTTACCAAGCCTCATTGAAAAGATACAGTGGTCTCTTGCACTTAAGCAAGTGACTTTATATTCTTTATAGACTGACTCTGCATTTATGCACATTTGTAAAGCACCCACAGGAAAAGAGCTGAATAGCAAGGGAGAGTCATTGTGAGACAGTGTGTATGTGTAGTACCTCTTTCTGCGAGAGCGAGCAGGCCTCTTTGCCAATGGTTTGCAGTGCAACGTGAAGCTGCCCCTCTAAAATCAGCTGTTTGTTATCCTCCACAACATATGCCTGAAACGACACATTATATGATTAATACAATGATATTTGTCCTCAAATCTTACAGTATCAGTAACACCATGCATTAATTACAACAAAACTTCAATGAGGTGCTGATTTTCTATTGACAGAACAAGTGATCAACGCCAATGCTGAATGCAATGCACTGGTGCATTCATCTAGAATTAATACTTAATTAATAAGTGCAAAGTGCTTAAGCCAATTAGTTTGGTGAACAAATATAAGTTAGTGGCCAGTTGGTTGGTAATGCTTTTAGAAATCACCTTGTATTATTATCTATTATTATTACAATTTTTTATCTATTATTAAGGTTTAAATCGGGGGTCTCAAACAGAAATGACATGGGTGCCAGTTGACTAGTGATGTAGTAATTAATGACAATTTGAAAAAATGTTGACAATTACATTTTTCCCATCCACTATTGAAGGAAAAAATAACTTTATCAGATTTGACTATTTTCTTTACTGTTAAAAATAGTTCGCTAGAACAATTTAAACATCCAATCATCATTACGCTCATGATTTCCAAACATCTCCTCCCCTCTACTAAGCCTAAAAACTAAAACATTAATTATCAAATTTGGTCTGTGTTATTGTGGCTGTCTGGTCAATGGGAAATGGCTGCTTTAATATCTTAGGTAAACATGTTACGTTGTGGCACGCTAGTCCTAAATTTTTTTCTTTCATAGCGCTCAGTATATATATATATATATATAAAGATAATATATATATACATATATACTAATGATAGTTACACATTCACTAATAACTAACATTTAATTCAAATGTAATTGTCACAAATTAAGAAAAAATTCTCTATAATTTTGAAATTTATTTTTTTTTAATATATATATAGTTAAATATCTATTGAATTAAAAAATATTCACTCTCCTTGAATCAAAATAAATGTTGGAACATTTCATCAGGGTACCTTCCAGAGGACGATGATGTCAAGCTCTACTTCACTGCATTTTTTGACAATATTTGTCACACCGTCATCAGTCCCGCTCTGTCTCCACATTTGACTAGCACCGCCTGTGGAAACGCCCCCTCTCCTGGGTTCAGAGGGCAGACCTCTCCGGAAGAAAAAATCAGCACATGGAGTGGTAGAGCTGACAATCTAATAAAAGAGAAAAAGACAAGTGAGTGAAACACAATGAGGACTGTTGAGAAGCTGAATGAAGACGATAGTCAGTGGCGCTTAATTCTAAGCATCGATCTGAACTAGTGAGAACAAAAGGGCATTCTTACTTGTTCGTTGCCAAGGTTGAGGTCGGCAAAGGTGTATTTTTCTGAGGTAGCTGAGGCATTAAGGGAAAAAAAATGTCAGTATGTTCAAACATCAGTATGTTAACCACATTTTGCTGCATTTTCATTGGCCGTGAGCAGCTGTGATTGCAGAGGCAAAGTTACATCTAGGAATTTATTTGATTCGCTAAGAAAATTGTACACCTCAACATGTGCATTTTGGAAATCTGATTCACATCTTGGTCTTTCCAGACAGCATTTACGTAATGGTGCAAATTTTGCATAAAAATACATGGAATGCATGATTTGGGTATGTGCGCGTGAACTGGACGCCCCACCTTCCTCTGTTCTGCATCTGGTGGCTTTGAAGCACAGCTTCCCCCTCTCCCTGCTGGCCAGCTTAGAGTCTGCAAACACAACACAAAATGAAGGCAAAAACAAGAAATATGATGAGTGTTCATCCACTTACTCTCAGAAAATCTTTCTTTTTGGTGCTCCCACATCAGAGACTCAAATACACGAAAACAGTTCAGATGTCAAGGTCAGTTAATTAACTCCTCAAAGCAAAGTGCATTTTGCTATCCTTGCTCCATATTTCACAAGCTGTTTTCCGTGTTTCTTGATTATTGCTTCAAAGGTTTAGTTTTAATTAGCCTCAGCATTTTTGCACATCCCTTCATGTGAACTCAGGTCATAATTACACTTACTTTAACACGCCATATGATAGTTTTGTGTGCATAACAGACCAAAAAGTAATTATTTACAGAAATAATTTGTCACAGTTGTCAAATCTCATTTGCGCTCATGCATATTCAAAATTACAAGATTTGGCAAACCAAGTTTGATGTCACTAGCCGGGTGTCTATTACAGATTTGCACAAAACTTTTGCAATATTTTATAAATGCTGATAAAAAAAACCTATTGTGTTTCCATTAATCGATGTTATGCGAATAAAATGTAATTTTTTTCCTCTCACGATAAGTCATGGCAACGTTGGTAGTTTTACATATATTGCAGCCACCGCACTGACCATTATTTTTAATATGCGTGTATCTTTAGTGAAGCGTCGCGGAAAGCTTCTTCTGGGACGATTCTGAAACGTGCCGCGGTGTGGCTGGTATAAACAAGCATTGACTAGAGTGGCCGATGCACCAGACGTGTGCAGTGTAAATAAGGGTTTATCCAAGCATTAATGGCAAGGAAAGCCCTTTATACTTGAGCGGCCACGTAGGAGATGTTTCTTGGTGGTTACAGTACATTAAAGAATGATCAAGTGACTTTTACGTACACCAGGTGACCTGTTAATGTGAAAAAAAGTTTACATTGCAGTTTTGTGATATATTCCTTTTTCGAACGGCCTGTAAAATCACCTCATGTGAGCGTAAAAACCTTTTTGTGATATATGGGAGTTTCCATTGGCCATATTTTCAATTTGCAATTTCAATTTGCGCAGTTTGAAGGGTAATGGAAACACCGCTACTGACTTCTGTTGTAACCGTAAAGCACTTATGGTGAATATACTGAAGTGTGAATGAGATTTGAGGGCTGTAGAAGAGAACGAAAATGACTAATATAGCCCTATTTGGACGGTAATTGTTTCTCATGGGGACGTAAGTGATAATTGCCGTCTGAATCCAGAATGTCTGTGTTTTTCTCTCACCACCCCCGTAAAAATCTGTGGGCGAATTTCCTACTGTTTTTTGACAGTAGGAAATTCCTACTGTCAACACCAAGGTCGTGTGGTAATTTAATTGCCGTCTGAATCCACATCTCTGAGTTTACGAGAAGAAATAGATTAAAAATTCAGTGTTTAAACCCTTTTTGAGCACTCCCGAACACCGTAAGGTAACGATTCTACTTCGCATTTACATGCATATTTATTTCTGAAATGCTGGAAAGTATTTAAAAAAAAACAATACTTCATAACTGCTCCACCACAGCGACTGGGAGCAGAAAGAGAAGAAAAGCATGTAAACATTCAAAATATGTCTTTCTTATGGCAGCAGTAGGTATGCAATACAAGTTTAAAATGTGTATTATATAAACATAACTATATCGCGTATAATTATATACGACTATAGCGTGTCTATTTACCTATTATTAAACAGGAGATTTAAATAATCAAATAATAAATAAGATTCTATATTATAAAATATGCTTGGAATAATAAGAATACATTTTACACAATAAGAATAAATTTGTAAATGAATTTTATTTACAGCAGACAATCATGTGACTGGCCGCGTGAGCAGCGCGTTCCTGGGTTCGTAGGATCACAGAACTCGCTCCTCCACTGTGAATAAATCGCCATCCAAACCCATGAGTTTTATCATTGAGGTGATATGTAAATTTATTTTTACAGACGTCCATATGAGAAACAATAACTGTCTGAATCGGGCTTATGAATGAATAACCTCAATTTCCTTACACAAAGTTATTGTATGATTTCAGAAGACTTTTTTGCGCTCTACGGAAGAGTCATATGGAATTGAAACCGCATTAGGGTGAAGACGTTCACACTAAAAAAAATTGTATTCTGTCATCATTTAATGAAGATAATTTTAATATTCTCTCAAAATCATTGGTTCTCTAGTATCAAACAAGCAAGTTCAAGCTTCTATTTATGATATTTGATGTGCTGGATTTATGGCCATAGATCATGTGAATAAAACCCTAAAACAGAATCTGTTCATCACACGAAGAGATTGTGTCTCTTCAGAAGATTTGGGATTACTGCTCTAATCCACATGGATTACTTTCACGCTGTTTTTATAAACGTTTTTAAGCATCAAAGTTTTGGTGGAATAGACTTTCAATGGAGGGACAGAAAGTTTCATGGAAAATATTTTCATTTGTGTTTCCAAGATAAACAAAAGTCTTATGGTTTTGGAACATCATGAAAGTGAATAAATGACAGAATTTTCATTTTTAAGTGTGAGAAACAAACGAAAGTATGAAGCCATTGTGACCAACAGATCAAACTTTCTGATTAGATCCTCAGAACTCAAGATCTTTCAATCCCATTTGAAACCTTGGTGTCCTTTCATGTCTCAAGCATGGGATACTAAACACAGCAGTTGGCTGGAGCCAAAAGTTTAGTAGAAACATTTTATTTTTCTTTCAAAATGAAAAGTATTCAAAGACTAACAACAAGGAAGTATTCTTCATTTATTTGTAGCTGTAGGTCCACGATCCATCATCTCCTCAGATTAAAGACACTCTGTTCCTTCAGACCAATAAATTAATTAAAATACGGAATTAAAGAACTCTTCAGGCATATTATTTTAACTATTTACATTGTTATTAACTTTGCAGAATGATGCAGGCATAAATGCTACTAAACAACACCAGCCGTCGGGCTGCAGTTTGAAACAGAAGATTGATTTTACACACTTAAGCAAACACTGATTTAGCTTTGGAAGTGTTACGCTCAGTTAAATATGCATTGTTTTGAAGTCACAAGTTCTTGTTCACGTATTTTCACATCATTAAATGTATTCGCCTCATCCAAGCTGACGGTACAGGATGAACGCATGCACGGGATTAAATTTTTCAATTTAGTACGCCACTAAAATGCGTATGCCTGCATGTTTCACACACTCAGCACAATTTCAAAGTGACCTAATTTCAGAGCAGCTGCATCACTCTCTGCAGGGTGTGTATGAGCGTGCATTTCTCGCTCTTAAGGTATCAGCCGTACAGATGGCTCAACACAAATGCAATGTGACCCACTTTCAATAGGCCATTTAAAGGCTGCAGGTCATGGAACGTACCATTGTGCCTCTGTACCCGCTCCCAGCTTCTTTTGATACTCTGCTTGGCCTGCTGACATGCAATCAAGTTCCTCTGCATCAATATTCACAGTGCTGGAGGTGCATATGGATTTATGTAGGCAGATCGCTCTTTACACAGCATCTTAAAACAGATCTGTGTGATGTTTCAAAGGAACTAAAGATGTGAAAAACTAAATATATAAAAAAAAAACGACTAGTCTGTGGGTTGTCTGCAGCTGGGGCTTTCAAACTTATTTTCGGCCAAGAACCCCAAAACATGACGATTCCTTTTCTATATAAAGGCGGTTTATATAGAAAGCCACTTATAATGTATAAGACAAATACTAAGCATGATATTATATGAACTTCAAAATTTAATTATTGCTATAGATTGTCATTGTCTGTAAAAATTACTAGAGAAATTAGGGCTGTAATAGGTAAATGTGCTTCTACAATATTATAGAAATATTTCATAATACTTCACTTAGAGCGCTTATATATAATGCATTATAAAAGTAGTTTTGATGCATTAATTATGTACCTTATAATACATTGTATGATCTCATGAATAATTGTAACCACAGTTGCAACACTTTATAATACTTACCTATTCATTGTTACCCCTTTACAAAGTATAATGCATTAAAATACATGACAAACAAACCTTCACATTCACATTATTATGCATGACAACCTACATCATTAATACCTTCATAATGCATTATACACAAAGGCTTTAAGTACAGTGTTAGTAAGTTTTTACTTATCACCAAATGTTTCTACTTTATTTGGTTTATTCTCTAAAAATGGGTTGGAAATCATGAGATTAATGGCAATTTTGTGGGATTGGCAGCTTTAATTTTAACAGAAAAAGAAAACAAATCTGCATATATTTTTGTGAAAAACTGTCACCATTACACTGTCAACCTTACAAAAAGTTATTTAAAATAAAAAATATATATTTTAAAAACATTCCATGTTGTCATATAAACCTAATAATTACTTTTTGAAATAAATATATACTTTTGTTTGGCTTTACAGTATATTACACTAGACTTGTTTTTTTTTATATAATGTTTTATTATTTTAAGACATTCAAATAATAGCTGCCTTAATAGTTTTAAGCAAATTTGCTCTACCAAAGGTAGAAAACTGTTTTGATAAGAACACTTGACAAGAGCAAGGAAGAATCAATATATTTGATTTAGTTCTGAGATCTGCAAGCATGAGCTAAAGAGGAAAGAAAGGAAATCAATCTTATGACGACCCACCATTATGATTGTGAATACTTTGGCTACATCTCGTGCTTTGTGTTTGGATGAAGAAAAACCTCAGGCAAACTCAGAACCAAATTACGGAGCGATCCACAGACTACCAAGGCAATGTGGAACCAACACGTTAACCTCATGTTGCTGGCATAGAGGAATGCAAGTGTCTGCTAAGAGACGAAGCTGCCCTTTCGTCATGTAACCCAAGCATTGCATGGAGGATCAATACCTTTATCTCCCCACATGGTTTGATGCACTTGTCAAGCCCTCCACTGTCGGCTGTCTGCTGGACACCTGCAACTATGTGAAACTCACGAACACCTGCTTCGCTCTGACAGAGAAAGTTAAAGTTTTTAAAAATACTTTTACATTGCAATAATTTCACATTCAATCTTCAAATTAATGTAAAAACTTGAGCCCGACCGATATGGGGTTTTTGGGGGCCGTGCCGATACCGATATTAGGGATTCCAAAAACAAGAGAGAAAGGGAGACCCGTGATTATCGTATAAGGTTAGATAATTTAGTACCGTAGATCAAAATGTTGGACACACGTCCTATTCGGGTGTCCAAACATTTGCACTGGTACTGTTATAAATACAGTATACTAGCCTACATAAACACATTTTTTGCAATTATAACTCAAATGTGGTGATCACTTATAATGATGTGACAAACATAGGCCTATGTAGTGGAGGCAGGGTATTTAACAATTTAACAATAAACTTTATTATTCAAAATGAGTCTGACATCAGTGCACTTAACATTAAACTTCACTTCCCTTATTATAAATAACTTAACCCTTAAAGACCTAGAACATTTTTGGGGCACCTGACACGCCTGTACTTTTCTTTGTTTTTTGCAAGCCTATTCTAGCAGTCAGCATCAAGTGTCATATATAATTATAAACAGGAGAATTTGAAGTTTCAGTCTAGCTAATTTAAAGTCACAATTTTCCTTTTTTTTCTTCTAAGAATGAATGAATTTCCAGAATTTTAAGTAAAACGCAAGCAATAATTGGGTGTTTTTTTTACTGTGTACTCAAACAAAAACTCCTGAAGTTTAGATTTTTTTTCTTTAGAAAGTTGTATCTGGGTGTTTTACACTTCCAAATAATTAGCCATTTATTACAATATTGTTATAGGCACTTTTCAGTGAAAAACAGGTCCATTTAGTTTTACTAACAATATAGATGTGTCCAAAAACATTTATGGAGTAAAGAAAATGGAAACCGTGTTATATAATAACAAAATAACTTTATATATAGTATTTACATATACTAGTATTTACATAATATAACAGCCAAATGATTCGATTTGCTGGCTGCACTCAGAATTGATTTTACAGGGACATCGCCTAGCGACGCGAATACCTAAATTCCGGTTCTTTATCTGATATTTAACCACTACCGCTTTTTCATCCTTGTTTTTGGTTTGTTTTATGTCAAGGTGTGTTTTTCTGGCCTTTTTCAGAGAGTTCTCTCATGCAAATGTGTTATTGTGTGTTTGTTTATTTTTCATGTTTTAAACTGAAAAAAAGTATTGCCTGTGTAAACCGCCAAATTTTGACAGCACTAATATCATAAATATGTGTGTGTGTGTGTGTGTGTATATCTATAAATATATATAATGATATAATATCTCATATCCGTTCTGTTCATCACTCGTCTGCCATACTAATGGCAGTTAATAGTTAATGGGTGTGCATGTTAAAGACTTTTTTTAATCGATAACAGTCAGCAAGTATTGAATATTTAATTGTGCATGCCATATTTACCATTTTAAAATGCAGATTAACTTCTGTAATCTAATGTTGTAATCTAATGCTCACTTGCAGTTAAACTTTCAAATACACTAATAATAATTTTATAACACTGCTAAATGTAATCTTTTCCAAAACTCAGTGATATGCCTGGTTCCTTGCTGATGCCAACACTGAAACCACATACAGAACTACCACATTTCGCTATAAGTTTGATTGCATCATATAATAATTGCTGTTAATAGTGTTCATCGTCTGTTTGATTACGTCTTTAATTTATTTTCCCGTACATTTCTGTCATATGTACATTAACTGACAGTCACCACTGATAAGCTACCACTAAATATTGTAGAAACTTAATTGGCTGTAAAGTTGCTTTGCAATGATTTGTATCGTGAAAAGCGCTGTACAAATAAACTTGACTTGAAAACTTGAATTGAATTGAGTATTAATTTTTCATGCTGTATGTTAAAATGTTGCCTAAATTCACTTTCAGCAAGCATAATGATTCATTTTAGTTTTTAGCTTTTTATTTTTCATTTATTTACATAAATTAGTAGAGAATTTCACATCTGTGCATCCCTATTGCCACAGTGTTCAGACATTTTATGAAGTGCAAGAAGAGAAAGTATTAAGATGAAAAAAAGACACATGAGCAGTCCATGTGTGGGAAAGAGCTCACTGTGTTAATGTTCTCCACGTCCACAAAGACCAACATGCTGCCGTTCTTCTCCTCTTCCTCCTGCCGTTCTTCGGTCTCTCTCTCTCTGCTGTGCAGTGTGTTGCTGCGGCAGGCCGTGGCTCTGACGCTGAGAGATCGGCTTGCGCAGATGAAAGCCGTGTGTCGAAGGACCCTGTGACTGAAAGTATCAGAGAAAGTCAAGATGAGTCACTGGAAGTCATGTGGAAAAAAAGAAATATAAATATATATACTATTAATATATATATTATATATCTACCACACCATCGGCTCTCTGTTTATTTTTGCCTATACTACTATTAATGTATTAATACTGTAATATATATTATTATGTTTGTGGGTACTAGTCTAATAATACACAGAGTCAACGTTTTGTATAGACAGTGACAATTTTTTACCAATTTGTTTTTACCATATTATTTTCCAGTATTATTTCTATATTAACATACACTATACTTTAATGGACAATGTTACTAATGTTATTATAGCATATATTATTTTTTTATGTAGTTATTGTAGTTATAAATTCATTATTTTATAATTATAATTTAATTTATTTTAATATTATTTAGGTATACCTTTGTATTGTTTAACAATGGCATTAAATTTTTTGGAATCAAATATTAAAAATATACATGTGTTTAAAATATGTTTGTTTTAAATTATTTAAAACTGTTTTAAAAATATATTTATTCAATAAAATGTTTTGTTATCGGACACTTACATAAAAATGCACGTCCAGTACTAAACATGAAGAAGTACATATCTTTAAACAACAGGCTGCTACTACTACCATTTGGAGTCTTAGTTGCGTTTAATTTCTTAGAATGCAAAAAGAAAATAAGTGGATTAATAATAAAATGCACTTAGTGAATTAATAACAGTCCAGCAATATGTTCACAATATATACTGTACACCCAAATAAGCTACACTGGCCTGAGAAAAACCTTGTTAAACAAACCCTGCTCAGTTCTTAGTATTGTCCATTATTAGTCCAAATAAAGCATAAAAAGCCATGTACCTTAGTTTGGCGGTCTTCTCTGTACTCTCATAGTAAAAGAGGAAGTTGATTTCATGGACACCCTCTCGGTCGGGCCCCCTGAGCCATAATGGGATCTGCAACGCCTCGCCAGGTCCCAACACACCTTGTGATAAAGGAATCTCTGCCACTACTGGCCGGTCACCGCTGGTGACCCCGAACGCTGCTGGAGACACGAGCGACACGGTCTCCACTGATGGGGGCATGGCCACAGTCTTGTATGCAGAACAGTGCTCTGCTGCTGTGGGGGTCACTGGGGTGAGGTCAGAGGCGGCACTCCCGAACGTGAAGAACTCTGGGTGTGTGGACGCCACCCGAAGACCAGTGAGAGGGACTGCACTCACATTCACAAACTCCACCCACGCTTTTCGGATCTCACCACACAATAAACCAGTGGGGAAGTTAATGAAAAACACCTGGGTGGAGAAGGAAAGAGAAACAGTAATTGCGTGGTTTATCCAACAGAGGTTTGACTATTGATATAAAGTCTGGTGCACATGTAGCTTATTCTTGCAAAGAGCCACCACTTAACCCTGCCATAATTTAGGGATAAAATAAAATTAGAATTTTGTTTGGGCCTGAAAGGGTTAAACCGAGAGCAAAGCCACAATTAATCACAGTAAAAAACATAATTAATTATTTTTTTGTTACAAGTAGAGAAAGGTTGATATGAAATTGACAATATCACACCAATTGAGTGCAAAGTTCAAACTTATTGACATAAGAGCACTCAATGAAAGTCTTTCAGTCAGTCAAAATCAATAATTACTGATAATTTCACAAACATAACTAAAGCACAAAGCTGAACGTCCTTGAGGACTTTGCTCACCATCTTTTTAAAAAGAGATGCAATGCCTTGAAATAAAAACGTAAATCCACCAACTACAGTAGCACTTCCTCAGAAGCCATCAATGTAGACTGGTAACTTAAAACAAATCTTCATTATAATGCCAACATTTTTGTGTCAAATAAATCATTGAATGGTTGATTTAGATGTAGATGGGTTTGTCTTCATCAGCACAGATTTAAAGAAATGTATCATTACATCACTCGCTCACCAATGCATCCTCTGCAGTGAATGGGTGCCGTCACAATGAGAGTCCAAACAGCTGCTAAAAACATCACAATAATACACAAATAAACCAGTCCAACAATTACCAACTTGTGAATTGAAAATCTGTGTGTTTGTAATAAACAAATCCATCAAGATTTAAGTACTTAACTTTAAACTGTTGCTTCTGGCTCAAATGTCCTTAATCCATATTAACCCTTCCTCCAGTGAAAAAAAATCCATCCTCTGTTGACCTCGCACATCAAAATCCACCAACATATTTGTTTAGGACTGTTTTTGCTTGTAAGGGGTGCTTGATCTGTGCATATTTCTCTCCTGATTCAGATGAGACAATTTATTCACTGAAGAAAGCAATATTACCGATAGGGGTATTTTTTTATCCAGAAGCAATGGTTTGAAAAAAAAATGATGGATTTAATTTTCACTTCACATGTTGTTACTGAGGTAACTGGGTGTTGTGGATTATGGTGATGTTTTTATCAACTGTGTGGACTCTCATTCTGACGGCACCCATTCACTGCAGAGGATCCATTGGTGAGCAAGTGACGTAATGCTACATTTCTCCAAATATTTTGCGATGAAGAAACAAACTTATCTACATCTTGGATGGCCTGAGTGTGATACATTTTCAGTAAATTTTTGTATATACTATGATACAGACATTTTGAACAGATTCAAAAAAAAAAAGCTGAACTTGCTCTTACTTGATTTTTGCTAATAAAATATTTAAATATAAATTATTTAAATCACTGCAATATTCACAATACAGCATAATTGTATATATCCCCACCAAAATCAATGTGAATATATCGTAAATATTCAATACATCACTCAGGCCTTGCACTGCAAACGGAGCACTGTAAATCATTAAACGGTATCGATTTAACTGTGACGAGTGCTTTTATACAGATCTGCTCTCAGGACAAGTTCAAGTCCTGTAGCTTATTAAAGCTTAAAATAAACATTTGATTTACTCAAACAAACCTCCAATAAGGGCATAGGAGGAGTGATAATGGGGTCCAGACGGTGATCTGGTCCATATGTGACGGAAGTCTTTTCTTCTTTGGTCATATTGAGTCTGGATCCCTGGATCTCCAGATTCTGCTGTCCACGAACACACATCAGATCCTCGGCCAGCGAGCCTGCAGCACAAACCAGTCACATCTACAGTTAGTCTTACATCAGATAAATAACTTTAACTGTTGGTTTCAGTGTCTACAAAACATCAAAGAGTGAGTGTTTGTGATACACCTTCACTGTTGTCCACTTCTCCCGTGTCCAGGTTGTACACCACACCAAGAACATGCAACTCTCCGGTCTTATGAGGAAGCAACTTCAAACGGGCCTGAGAAAGCGAGACCAGAACAAACATAAGAACACAAAGCCAATACAGGTAAAGAATTAGAAAAAATTCGAAGAGGAGAGATAAGAGGAAAAAGGTGCACAAACCACTTTGGTCTCCTTTGGACTTATGGTGAACTCTGGAATGACTTGTGTATCAATGATGCCATTGAGGGCCATGGTCTGGAACGGATTCAAATGTAGAAGTTAATCAAACTGATGAGAAACTCGAAGCTGGATGCCTCAGGCACGATGAACCGAGAGACGATTAACAGCCTTACTTCTTTCAAAGATGCTGCCTCTTTCTCATTGGTGATGGTCTCTCCGGTTGTGCTGCCCTGGGGGTCTGAGAAGTCTTTCGGAGTAAACTTCCACAGCAGACACAGAGCCGACAGAGCCAAGGGAACCTTCAGGGGGTTCCGGAAAACCACCTCCACAATGATGGGCTCTATGACGCAAAAACAAGAAAGAAGCCAATGAATTAATAGCAAACGACATGACAGAAAACGATAGGAAACAGAAACAATACATGACTCAGATCTGAGGATGTACCAGTTGAGCTGCTACAGTAAAACTACAAAAGATTAATGCTGATAATACACGGGGCAACTTATTGAGCAATTTTGCCAGGAAACTTTTTTTGAGCAATGTTACTTGGGCATTTTCCCACTGAGAATGGGTAACAAACTTCTATCTGAATAATTTAGATAAGTCGTGGGCCCTGTGTCTCACCTGGTAGCCCACTGATGGCAACATTAACCTAAGTTACTTGGCAACATTGCTAAAAAAAATTGCCCCGTGTATCATCAGCCTTATTAGATCCTTAAAGAGTTAGTTCACTCCAGAATTAAACTTTCCTGATAATTTACTCACCCATATGTCATCTAAAATGTTCATGTCTTTCTTCAGTTGAAAAGAAATTAAGGTTTTTGAAAAAAACATTCCAAGATTTTTCCCCATTTATGATGCCTATCAGGACCAAAGGTTGTAAGATCCAATTGCAGTTCATTGTCATTTCAAAAGGCTCTACACGACCCCTGCCTCGAGGACAGATAATGGTCTCATCTAGCACAACGCAAGTCATTTTCTAAAAAAAAAAAAAAATCCCCCCCCCACAAATGCTCATCTTACGCTAGCTCTGTGATGCGCATCCACAACTTCATGCATTACGTAATCACTTCCACTAGGTTTCAAAAGATTTAAACATCCAGGATACACACAAACTGACCATTTTAAACAATAAACTGATACAAAGACATAAATGTGTGTCAATCAACATAACTTTTGAATGTTCCTCCTTCTCCACACTTCTAAACACTGGGCATGACATTTCCAATGTGACTACGCAATACACAAAGTTGAAACGCATTGCAGAGCTACTACAACATAAGCATTTGAGGTTAAAATGTATATACATTTGAATTTTTTTAGAAAATGATTGTTTGGCTAGATAAGACCCTTAGTCCTTGGCTGGGATTGTGTAGAGCCTTTTCGAAACTGCACTGAAACTGCAATATGGACCTTCAACCCTTTAGTCCCCGTTGTCCTGGAATCCTGGAATGATTTCCTCATAAACCATGAACATCTTGGATAACACGGGGGTGAGTAAATTATCAGGAAATTTTACTTCTGGCGTGAACTAATCCTATAAGTATAGATACAGTCGTTACATCACATAAAAATATACATTTATATACGCATATATGTATAATATTTATTATAATGGGATTGTGCAACTATTGTTATTTGATCATGTTCTTTTAATGCTAATAACTGATAAACAATCTGATCATGTGTAGTTTAGGCCTGAATGATGGCATTCAAATATACATTACAGCAAAAAACATTATCATTATATGCTAAATAATTAAACAAAATAAGAAATATTACACGTGTAATAAAACGTAAATATTAAAAATAAAGACAGTATTTAAGCATAAATAGAACTATAATATTAACAATAATTGTATTTTACAGACAAACTGCAAGGTTACTGCTAGTTTTAGGCAGACAGCCTATAACTATACATCATTAGAAAGGTACTTGATCCCACACAAAAACTCTTGAATAGTTTTGTCGAGCAACAGTATGTTTTATTTTATGTGCTATGCTGCTGAAATATTTGCTAATGAGGATTAATTATAAGTAGGAACATGGCAGCCTCACTAAAGGGTGTTTGCAGGTTCTTCCTGTTCCTCTTTACTCTTTACTCTTCCCCTCTCGCTGTGGGCTGTTGACAGGTGAATGTATAGTATCATGATAAATAATGCATTTCTAGGATCAATACTAGTTTAGTACTTGCAGCACTACATATACCACTGATGAGGCTGCAATATAATTACACCAAGTCAAATCCAGGTAAGGCGCTATGCTTCATTAGTTCTCTTTTAGATTTCATGAAATAAAGAGGAAAGCAAATGGTGAATAATTCATCTCAGTCCAATTAAAAATACACTAATAAATCAAAAACGCAGCCACGCAAGACGTCAAACGCAATAACGAAAACCCTAAAGTGCATCAAAACCTCCACAGAATCCAAGAGTTTGTGTCAATGGAGAAGTGCAGGCAATATAGATGTGTTCAAATAAAAAATTAGATGACCAGATATAAAGCACAGACAAAAATGCTTAAAAAGTAGGTGCTGTAGGAGGGAAAAACATACCCTCCACTACAGCGAGGGGGTATCTGAGGTTGTCTGTCTGACTGTTCAGACAGCATTGGGAGGGCTGGAAGGTGATGGGAACCGCCCCTCTATTCACCACGGCGACGACCCGCTCCTCCAACTCCCTCCACAGCTGGGAAAGATCCCGGTCAAACTCCTGATCCAAAGAGACATGCGTTGCGGCTTGTTTCTCGCCTGTGGAAAATAAAGTAAGAGCTTCCATAATGCAACTGGTACTGTACATGCCAGTCAGTCTGAGCAGCAATCTCATACAGATGAGACAAAATAACATGGGCATAAATATCAAATATTTAAGTTCAAATTAGTAAAGCTGTATAAATAAAACTTTACATGTTGGTCACTCATTATTAAACATTATTTTACCCTCACTAACTTGTTTAAATTGTAACAACAAGCATTAATAAAAAGTATTCAATGGTGTCTGCTCAATT
Source organism: Sinocyclocheilus anophthalmus (assembly GCA_018155175.1). Classification (NCBI taxonomy): domain Eukaryota; kingdom Metazoa; phylum Chordata; class Actinopteri; order Cypriniformes; family Cyprinidae; genus Sinocyclocheilus; species Sinocyclocheilus anophthalmus. Next base: position 60,674 of record JADLZN010008581.1, on the reverse strand, counting down.
AATATGATAATAAAATGGCATGCATAATTATACAAGAAAAAAAGCTGTTTAAAATAGTTTGATGAAATGTAGTACAATGCAGGAAAATGTATCCTTCACAAAAAGTCTGTCCTTCACATACAGTAAAAGTCTATATTATATTATATATTTAGAAACTTTGGGGGATTAAAAAAAAATCAATACATTTATTCAGCAAGGACAAACGAAACTGACCAATATCAACAGTAAAGGCTTACATACTTAGAAAAGACTTAATTTGTGAATAAATACTGCTCCTTTTAACTCTCTATTCATCAAATAATCCTGAAAAAAAGGTTATCAAGCTTTTCACAATTTTAACTGTTTTCAACACTGATAATGAGAAATGTTTCTTGAGCAGCAAATCAGTATATTATAATGATTTCTGACAGAATCATGTGAAGACTGGAGTAATGATGCTGAAACTTCAGCTTTGCCCATCATAGGAATAAATTACTTTTTAAAATGTATTAAAACAGAAATCTTAAATTGTAATAATATTTCACAATATGTCATTTTTTTTACTGTATTTTTCGGACAGTCCAAAAGTCTGAGGTTACACAGAAATCTGGGATTCAAAACTTGGAAATAAGCAAAATTATCTGGGATTTAATTTTTATATGTTGCTAACCAAATAAGTACATTTCTGACATTGATGTTGTGACACTTCGAAGAATGTTCTGCTTCCACTGAAGCTCAAGACTCTTTTTTGGATCACTCGCACTCATGCTGAATAACATGATCATTGGGTTTCCCTTCACACATTTCTTCTCTCGTTACATATATGACTGACAAATCATGGCAGCGGAAAGGGAATATTATGGAAATCAAGAATATATAAACTCAAGAGAGTTGGCTTATGTCCAATCAGCCGGTGTCTTAGAGGATATGTCTCAGACGCTTCCAGCGTGAGATGCGGGCAAAGACTTTAATTAAAAAGGTTTTCACACCTCCTCAGGCCTGTTCTCTTCACACCACCGTTTACTCACCTTTTTTTTTTTTAAAGGGGTCATATGATGCAATTGCAAGTTTTCCTTTCTCTTTGGAGGGTTGCAAGCTGATTGTCGAATAATAAGATCCTAAGTTGCAAAGACTACAAATCCAAACCAGAGATATTCGGTCTAAAAGATAAAGAACTTATGTCCACGCCCTCCTAAAACGCCTCATTTAAACACGCCCCCACATGTCTACGTCACAATGTGGGAAGATTTGCATAACGCCGCCCAAACACATCATTTATCCATTATTTTGATTTAAAATCCAAACGTTGTTTCTGAAAATGCTTTTTCAGCATTGTGATTCTCTTTTATCACAGTACAGTAATGCAATATTTCATAGACATTCACGTTTAAACTCAAATATTACCACCACAAGTGGCATCTATTATTACCTTGTTTATCTAAAAGTGAATTTTTCTTTGTTTTAAATCTAGCCAAAAAACCATGTGTTGACTGTGAAAAAGTAGACTTTAATTATATGCATTTATGGTGTAATTACAAAATTTCTGTGTCAATCCATGTTAATTTTTACTGCGAAAAATGCGCTGTCACTTTAATTCAGCGCATGCAGCACAGCAGAAATGGACTCAGTGCGGAAACGATCTCTGCACTGCTGCAGACACAACGCTCCTGAACGCACTGCTGGACCGCAACCGCGTGCAGTGTGAACGCTCTGATCCATTAACATGGGCGCAGACAGAATACGCACCACAGACGGAGTGTGTGAACCTGGCGTTACGTTTGTATGCCCGCCTGGTCTGTTTTCGTGCTCCATTTAGGTGCACTGCATTCTGATTGGTTTGTATAGCATACAACGGGAGGTCGGGGGCACAGAAAAAATCGTGCTATAAAGCGATTTAGAAATCGAGCATGCTCAAATCGCGATTTTATGACGATTTCGATTAATTGCACAGCCCTAATTATAATCAGTAATTATGTCCCCACTGGATGCAACAAATGCCTCGTTTATAATGGGTTTTATTGGTTTTGTTTCGTCATGCCAGGACACAGCATCACAGAATGGTAAGGGGCGTAACATTTCCGTCACGCACTTTAGGTATTCGGCCAATCACAACGCACTGGATAGCTGGCCATTCAGAACACACCTCGCTTTTCAGACCGATGAGCTTTTTAAAAATCAACGTGTTTCAGAAAGGCAAGGCAAAGAGGAGAAACAATAATGCACAGTATGTGGAAAATAATGTTTTTGAACCTTAAACCACATAACACATTTCATTACACCAAATAAATAAAATAATGTTCTTTTTTAGCAACATCATATGACCCCTTTAACATGCATCTGACTTCCGTGATATTCCTGAAATGAGTCTTTTTGTTTGCGTCTCTTTAATTGAAGTGAAGCTCGTTGCAGATATCGAATGTGGTAGTCCATGTCCTTTCTCTCATTTTAAATGTAATTTATTCAGGCATGTAAGGAGAAGCCCCTCAGCACTGCTCCTCTTTTTTGAGTCTCATTTGAAGTTCTCGCTGGAAATTACTTTTTTATCTGAGCATATAAATTGTGCTGTGTTCATCTTCATTTCACGTGGGCATGATGGGGAAAAGGTCATGCACCTTAATGTGGATGTTAAAATATGTGCATTTGTGACACGGACGCTGTGTAGGTTTATTAGTGTGAAGAAACAGTCTTGATTCATTGTTCAGTCACTTCTTAGCGGAGGGGCGAGGGAGACGAGAGAATTGACGCACGACCTATGCGCGCTACATGTAAACAGTATTCTTTGTTGTATTCTTTGTTGTATTTTGCTGTCAAAATTCCTTTGGAATTATTCAGCTTTTAAGAACTACCGCTTCCTCCGGTAGTGGGCGGAACTAATGCGCAAACGGCAATCTCATTGGCTGGTGCTCACCTATTATCGTCCCCGTTTGATTTCAGCAAATCAGTTCGAGCAAACGCACACAACATGATTAATATTCATGAATCCAGTAGCTCATTAAGACTTGTGCGTTATTTTATATTGTACATATAGTAGAATTCTCATCATGTTTCTTATCAGTATTTTTGTAGTTTTTTCCCAATTTTATTTTTTTAAGAAACACGGAAGACCAAAAAAGCACCACCACCAGTAGAAGTCAGTTAAAATGATAATTGCATATACATGATTATCAAGTTTTAATCTAATTATAAGTGACTAGCATTAATAATTTGATTATCATAGTTAATGCTGCAGACTGATGTTAAGAGTGTACTAAGATAGTAAAAAACCTGATTTGCCATTTTACGAACAAACATGTAGATATATATAATATATATATCAAAATAACAGCATTTATTTGAAACAAATGAAAATAAAACAAAACACATTTACTGCCACTTTTAATTAGTTTAATGCATCATTGCTGGGAAAAAAAATAATACTTTAAAAATGTATGGACTATTTTTATGGCGTTTTGTAATTTTTGGCGGTGATTTTGCCAACCCTAACCTCTGTTCACTTTCATTTTATGCATGAGAGCAGCATGAACATTTTTCTAAATATCTCCTTTAGTGTTCCACAGAAAAAAGAAAGGCATAACAATTTGGAACAAAATGAGGGTGACTAAACCACACTTTTTTCATCAGGTTCGTGTGAACTATCACTTTATTGTGTACATGAATGTGTGAGACAGACAGAGGGTGCTTACCTTCGGCGAGTCTGCGCTCATGGCCGAAGAACACGCGTGTTTGTGAGCTGTGCAGGCAGGGCAGAGGCAGCTGCGGGAGGGAGCCGTCACCAGTCACCTGACTCATGCTCTGAGGGCAAAAGGTCAAAGTGTCATAAATATCAACATCACTTGAAGAAACGGCTCTTCTTTTCACATACAAGTTGTACTCAGGCATTCACTGAGTACCATCCCTTCTATCGATGCCTTCTGATTGGCCAACAAAGCCAAACAAGTGATCACGCAGTGCTTCTGCACATTATATACACACCCCTAAATAATTAGTATTAAGGCCTGCTGACACAAAGAACTATGAGTATAAAGATAACTATCGCACGTTTTTAATTAAGTTGAAAATAGTACAAAATAATTCAAAATATAAATAAATACTACATTAGTATATAAATAATACTAAAATAACATTGCAATTAGGACTGTAAATAACCACATTCGAAGTCTCATTTCAATTTTGAATCATGGAAATGAAAGGGTCTATATATGGTTGAGAATGATCATATGCTGTATCATTGTACTGCACAAAGTTTTTGCTGTCTATGATACGTGACACTGATATTGTACACAACTGTTCCTGCATGGAGTGCTAGAACGGTACCATAAAACTCCCATTAAGAAACAAAACAAATTTGTCATTTCCTCTTATTATGTATTCAGGCCGGGTGCTTGAAGGTGATGGAGTTCTGTGGACCAGAACAACCCAAGGCCAGAGCGCTGATGAAAAACACTCAACCAAACGATGACGAAAGAGCAGTCTCACACATAGACACAGACAGTTCAACTCAGGGCTAAAGTCTGATTGTGGTGGGGGAAAGAAACTGGGTCAGTGGCCTGAATGTGACACTGCCAGAGTCTAGCTGCTTTTTGAGAGCAAAATAAGATGAAATGCAGGTTCACTGTGAAAACTGCTTTTTTTACTATTAGCGTTTACTGTTTGGTTAAATAGTAAAAATGTAATGAGGTGTAAAAATCCAGTAAAAAGCAAGAAGAGTAATAATATACAAAGTTATATTTCCTTACATCTTGAAACATGAGTGTACAAATCAATCACTATTTTCAGATTTCTAAAATTGTGAAATATCATTGCAAGTTTTCTACTTGAATATAATTTATAAATGTAATTTATTCCTATGATGACAAAGCTGAATTTTCAGCATCATTACTCTTCAGAGTCGTCAGAGTCACTGCCTGTCGAAATCATTCTAATATGCTGCTGAAGAAACCTTCTTAACATTACCAATTTTAAAATCAGTTTTGCTGCTTAATATTGATATTAAAGATTTTTTTCAGGAATCTTTCATGAATAGAAGGTTCAGAAGAACAGCATTTACTTTAAAAAGAGAGAATATATATATATATACACTACCATTCAAAAGTTTGGGATCAGTAAGACAATGTTTTTAAGAAGTCTCTTATGGTCACAAAGGCTGCATTATTTAATCAAAAAGACAGACAAAAACAGTAATCTTGCAAAATGTTACAATATAAAATAATGGTTTCTATGTTAATATACTTTAAAATATAATTTATTCATGTGATGTAATTTGGAATTTGCCCCATGAACTGTTCGGTACCGATACTCAAATCGGCACATTTACTGATAATAAAGGAAGTGCGCTGCTCGCATTCTGCCATGCCAAACAATGCACGCAGCAGCCCATGCTTGCTTTCCATAAAAAAATAACAGTGGTTGTGATTGTGAATGTTGATGCTTAGCCTAAATAACAAATATTTTATCTGTAGTGTTTATGCTGGGATGTTGTGGAGCTTAGGGGATGTTACAGAACCATTTCATGTAAATGTCTTGATGTACTGAAAAAAAATCTATATAGATTACTTTTACGCGGGCTTTTGCGGGCGGGAGCGGGACAAAAAATGAATGTCGCGGGCGGGAGCGGGACCAGATAAGATATATTTCAGCGTGAGCGGGCGGGCCTCTAGTGTGGAGCTGAACAGTAGCGCTCACTGCAGGACAGATAGAGGTGCCGGTGCGCTCACATACTCCTAAAATACTCCGACATTTCTGGTCATACAGATAAGAGTAATACATATTTCAAATCTGTAAAGACTCCATGTTTATTTGTGTGCACTCACAATAAAAACAAATCGCGCTTTTGTGAAATAATGAAAGCAAACCGGATGCGCCATCTCGTTCTCTGTGAACTTGTCTTGAGTGCGAAACACCGTGTAGCCTATATCTTTACCTTACAGACATGAAAAATAGATCTATAGAGAGTGAAATGTCTTTCAAATGAACCAATTCAAATGGAAAACAAATATTCTCAGATTATGTAATCCGTGTGAAACATGCATACAGACGCATCCACTACTGCGGAGATGACGAGTCAGTGTCACCGACTTCATCTCTTAAACCAAAAACAAAGAAAGCACTAGTTTATAAAATTATAAAAATGTTAATGCAGTCTCCTTCCTGTTTTTCACTGACACATTCATAACCATTACTTCTGCCGGTGCGCTGTGACAAGCTTGAGCGCATATTATGCTACGTAGGCAATTAAAGGCTCATAATAATGATTTAAATTGTTCATTAATAAACGTGCGATTAGTCGACTAATGCTTAAAATGAACGACTACTAGTCGACCAGAAAAACCTTTAGTCGAGGGCAGCCCTAATATTATTATATATATAAGATAGAAATATACATTGAGTATTTAGTACCATTAATTAAAAATTCTGAAATATCAATGGTTACACTACATGACTTTGATATGTAGCTAGGACAAACACTGTTAAATATGAGTAAATATTTTAACAAAACTGTCATACTTTATAGAGACTTTTCTTCGTTACACTATCAGAACACTTGTACCATTCAAACATTTTAAGTAACCCCCCCCCCCCCCCCCCCCCATTAATTGTGAATAGTTTATTATAAAAAGCAAATATGACTACTACTGACTACTATTATTTTTTATTTCATCTTGACTAAAGGCTCATTCACAAAAGGCAGTTAACTATATAGATTTAATAATCACTGTAATTCTATGAGAATAGGGAAGTTCACAACAGCTATAATGCTAACGACACAGAGGAACAATATTGTTGAAATCACTTTCAGAACAGTTTGTCATTTCCATCGATCATGATAAAAAACGTTGACAGGCAATCTCAAGCATTTGAAGTGGCAGATGACATAACTGCAGCCTTCTCTTTATCATCTGTTGGTGTGGACACTAATATGGTTATCGTTCTTGGTGTGAATGAGCCTTAAGTTGTACGTAATGTGATGCCTGTGTGTGTTTCTAACCTTGTACACATAGAGGTATTCCCTGAGGAAAGCAGTCTGCTGTACAGCTGACTGTTTGCTGTCGTTGATGAGAATGTGCCGGAAGGCGGCCACTGCGTTGTCTGGCTGCCGCAGAGTGAAGGACTGCCGACCGATGGTGAAGTTGATGTGATCTTCAGCCAGTGCCCAACCTTTACCTTTATACACCTGCAAAGCCTGGCAGTAGCACCTCAATGCATGTCTCTTCTGTAACAGAAAGAGAGACCGTGTAAACGGCTTTTTCTGATCTATTCAGAGCCAGTGCCTTTTCAGATGTCTTGTAAGCTTTTGATTAATTCATGGCAATAAGCAGCAGACTTAGATGAGTCAATCAAACTTTATCAGTTAGCAAGATATCAGCATTTGACACTCAAGATGAGGCCTGGCATAATGGTCACATTATAGAGCAAGAGTATGTATGTTTCCTAGGGGTGGGCGATATGATCAAAAACTTATATCACAATACGAGTAATTTTATTTCACAGTAACGATATATATATCACAATATAGTATTTTTTTTTGCTTTATATAAGGTCTTTATGATCGATGATGATCAACATTTTGATTCAATGCCATAGATAGGATAAAAGACCATAATTCTTGTCCCCAGTGTCAACATCTTAAAAAAAAAAAAGACTAGCCTAAAGTTAAAAAAAAAGTCACTTAAGACAAGTAAACAGTCAGCAAATAAATAAGAATACAACTAATTACAAGCAACAGGACAAAAAAAAATACAGTAGAACAATTAAATAAGAAATGCTACATTGTTATAAGTTTGATTGCATCATTTAATAATTGCTGTTAATATTGTTCATTGTCTTTTTTATTACGTCTTAAATTGATTTTTTCCGTACTGCTGGTTCGTCTGGTCAGAGGAGAACTGGACCCCCGACTGAGCCTGGTTTCTCCCAAGGTTTTTTCTCCATTCTGTCACCGATGGAGTTTTGATTCCTTGCCGCTGTCGCCTCTGGCTTCCTTAGTTGGGGACACTTCATTTCCAGCTTTATCGTTGACATAAATGCAAAGATATTATTTAAACTGAACTAAGCTGGATGACGACATCACTGAATTCAACGATGAACTACCTTTAACAGAAAATTGAGTGTTTACTATTGTCATATTGCATTATTGACACTATTTTCCTAATTAATGCTTTTCAGTTGCTTTGTCACAATCTGTATTGTTAAAAGCGCTATATAAATAAAGGTGACTTGGAATGACGGACATTGTATAAAGTAATCAAATATATAAAAACACTGCATATTCTTTACTGTGTAAATTAAATATCTATTTCTTCTTATTAAAGTTACAAAAGTGATTTAATCAAGAGCAGTGAGAGATTTCCGTGTTGTTGTTGTTTGATTAATATGAATGACAGTACAGAAGCCTTTTTAGGACTGCTGTCATTTTCAAGGCTGCCGGATCCAAGTCAAAGTCACCTTTATTTATATAGCGCTTTTTACAGATTGTGTCAAAGCAACTGAACCTTTTTAGGAAAATAGTGTGTCAATAATGAAAAAGGACAATAGTAAACACTCAATTTTCAGTTGCAGCTCAGTTCAGTTTAAATAGTATCGTTGCAAGCAAGAACGACGATATCACCACATATATGTACACGTTTTCTTCTCAGCTGTTTGCTTACACTTACTACCTAAATTACGGTTTATGAGGTACTTGCATAAGCCGAGCATTTGACCATAAGTCGTGGGGTATTATAACTGTTCAAAGCTTATAAAGCGGCAAAAATAACTGTTCAATACTCCCGCGCACGCCTCTCTGAGCTCAGCGCTCAAAAACAGTCTCTCAGACTCCACGCACATATAGCCAAATGAGTTCTCTTTCACTGCTGATTGCGTTTTAATGGCTTAAAATAATTTATTTTTAAACAGCAATGCATAAAAACGTGTGCAAACGATAGGTTTTCGTGACCACGTAGCACAGCAACGTCACCTGAGTGTGTAACCGGCAATAGGGATGATAGTCCAAAATCTCTTCTGGTTGAACAATTTCTATCAGTTAATCGTGCCTACCGGTATATCACCCACCCCTAATGATTCCCATTCATATCCACAGGTTTAAGCTTTACATCTTCTAAGTCCCTTTTAGGGTTTACTTACTAAACATTCTTTATCAGAGGTCACAATGACCTCATTCCATTGCATTTATGCACTGACCATGTCCCACTAATGGTTGAGAGGATTGGCTGCAATGGCTTTAAATGCTTAGAAAGTGATAAATCTATCCAATGCAGATCTCATCCACTTTGAGGATGTCATAAGGGAAAATATCTGTAATTTCAGCAGATGGGAGGTCTTCGATAATATTATATTTTAATTATCTCAACTCTTGATCCATTTAATGCATTGCATATCAACCTTTTTTACTCCAAGGCCCAGCATTGCCAAAGACAAAATCTGAATACCCCTAATAATACATGTTTTATTACTGATTACTAATGCTGACAATGACAGACGTGTACATTTCAGGAAAGTGTTTCTTGTGTCTGCCGTCATACCTGTCCAGCTTTGCTGAAACGATGACCAGCAAGTATCATGTGGAAGGCAAACTTCCTCACCATGGGGCCCCGCATATTAATGAAGCAGTGAGCCGCCTGCTCCAACAGGAGTGCGCTCCGCAGGTCAGAGTCCTAGCAGAGAGTGGAAAGAGGAAGTGATGTGAATTGGCATTTGGCCTAGCCAAAAACGTGAGTTTGAAGGGGAACACCTGTTTGAAATTACACGCTTCTAAAACATTTGGTTTCGTTTTAGTAATTTAGATGTGACTCAGAAACGCTGTCAGTTGGGACTTGAGCTCACCTCACTGGTCATCTTGATCAGAAGTGTGGCAGCATCTGAGTATTTGGTCTGACTCTTCAAAATCTCAGCACTTAAAAGACAACACCGCTCAGCCAATAACATGTTTCTGTGACAAAAACATAAAAAAACAATGTCTTACACACATCATATGCATGCAGGTTTCCAACAAAATCTGAATGATCTATCAAGCACTTAAGCATTTAAGCAACATAAACTGATGTCTGACCAAAAAACAGAAGCAGCAACTAAAATTAATTTTATTTATTTAAAGTACTAATAAAATAAATAAAACAGAATCTCATTTAAAGTCTCAAAAAATTAAGCAAGAATGAAAATGTATATACATATTTATTTTAGTGCTGGGCAACGAGTAATTGTGAATAATCTAGGGCTGTCAATCAATTAAAATATTTAATCGCGATTAATAGAATGATGGTTATGACTTAACTCGTGATTAAATCGCAACTTAATAGCACAGTTTTACCTGTTCTAAATGTACCTTAAATTAATACTTTTCAAGTTTATAATACTCTAATCAACATGGGCATGGACAAATATGAATAGCTTTATGCAAATGTATGTTTATTATTAGTGAAACCATAGTCAACATAGAGCATGAAGACTAGACGTTTCAAATAACTTGTTCATGTCTACTAGACACATGAAAAAAAGAACATAGAAATACCAGGTTCCTATTACTTCTCTTTCTTTGGACTAAGAAATTTACTTACACAAGCCTGTTTACATTTTCGCAGACTTCTTCTGAACATGCAAAATGTACATTTATGATTTATTATTACATTTGTTTGCCTCTCTGTGCCCACATACTGTATTTTGATGCAGCAAAATTCTCAATAAAACGGTTTCTGTTGTCATACTACAGAATGAATAGGAAATAATGACTGAAATGCAACCCATTAAAACTACATAACCAGCTCTCCCTTCCAAGATGTTAATCTGCACAAAAATCCTGATAATCGAGCCGTCGTCTGATGAAATCAAATAAGATAAAGACAATAGCTGTGATTTCGGCTATACTTGCATGTAAAATTAGAGAAGCAACATAATATCTGTTTTATCTGAAAGCGCTGCTCCTCTCTGCCCCTCGCTGAACAGAGCAGAAGCAAAGAAAAGCCCCGTTCACACTGCCAGCTACAAAGCGACATGTTCCCATTCATTTTCAATGGAAAGCTGGCGACTTCGGGCGACACGAGCGACAGTGACCGTTGGCGACAGAATGTGGGCGTGTCAAGCGACAAAAGTTAAGAATTGTTTAACTTTACGCAAATGACCAGCGAATTTCGCTAGCGACAACCAATAGGAGTGAAGAATCTGTCAGTGGCGCTCACATGTCACTGTCTCGAGTGCAGGTGCCGCAAGACAGGACAGATTTCCTGAGCAATTTCACTGTTTTATATGATTTTACTGTAACCACATACATGGATATAAAAAAATGATGCGTAGAAAAGAAACCGTTGGCTGTCTAAGTGAGTTTGATTCATACATTGATGGTTCGAGTTGTTAATTATATGATGCAGTTAGCAGTTTAGCACCGGTTAATGATTTAATGCACGAGTACCTGTAGTTTATATAACAACACTCTCCAACAGCAGAGTGGTACTTTTATTTCTTTTTAGTCTAATTCCTAGTGATATTAGAATGATATCTTAGTTTTACCCGCAATATACAGTTTGTGGTTGCATTTTATATGTCCAGACGTGCAGTCTACCAATAACATTCGAGCAACAGCAGTAGGAATGCCCACAAGCATCTTCACAGCACAGAGTCTAGCGACATACAGCGAAAAAGTCGTTGGCGGTGTGAACGGGGCTAAAAAGTGTGTGAATGCTGGGAAAGAACGACCCGCGCGGCAGTAATGGAGAGTCTCATGAAAACTAAAAGGTTTTGGTCCCAAGAAGACACTAGATTTTCGCTAGGGGCTTTTTTTGAAAAAAAAAAAAAAAAAGTAAAAAGGGGTATGAAAAGTCGCTAAATACTAAGTTGGAAACACTGGGCATCCATTTCTGCAACTACGGGCTAGGCCACGGGTCAAACGGAAAATGAGTGCTGCGTTAATAAAAATTTGTGCCGTTAAAATGATTTTGCATTAATGCATTATTAACACATTAATTTTGACAGCCCTAAAATAATTGCATCCAAAATAAACATTTTTGTTTAAATAATATATGTGTGTGTACTAGTGATCATGTATATATAAATACACACATATACAGTATATATTTGAAAATATTTACATTTACAGCATATTTATATTCATATAATTATATTATATATAAATATATTTAATATCTAAACATAACATATTTTTCTTAAATATATACATGCATGTGTGTATTTATGTATACATAATAAATTTACACAGTACAACACATGTTATGTAAACAAAAACTTTTATTTTGATGTTGGATTGGCCAGCACTAATTTATTTATAGTAAAAAAAAACTAATTTCTATAAGCAACAAACTTATGTCAACCAAAAATGAAAACTGATGATGTCATCGATTGGATGGAATAGCAAACTGTTAAAATACTGAACACATTTCTAAAAGTCACACAAAGTGATGTCCGGTATAAAAAAAAAACAAGCATAAAAATGCTTTTTATTCATTTATTTTATAAAATAAAATGAAATAAAAAATTAAATTAATAATTATAATAAAAAATACAATAAAAATAAAACAAAAAATTAATTTCTAAAAGCACATGAAGCAATGTCCGGCTAAAATGTCCGCCTCTTATTTATAAAACGAAGCAAAATTTAAAGACATATAAAATGATATCCAAGAACTAAAATAAATAGTAATAAAAATAAAATAAAATGTAAAAAGATACATTAAAACAAAAACTGATGAAGCTAAAACAGAAAGAACTAATTTTATGTATTAATTTATTCATTCGTTGATTTAAAATACTAATAAAAACAGTAAAGTACTAAACTTAAGTTTTGAAATGCAGTATGAAACACTGAAGCAAAAATTCAAATGGTTAGTTACTTAATGAATTACAATTCTCAAAATAAAGCAAGAACTAAAACTACATCTTAATTTTTAAAAGCATTAGATTTACTTAATTTAGTTTTTTAACATTTTACATTTAAAATACTAAAACAATTATAATATGCTACCAAATACTATATAAATGGGGGTGGGAGGAAAACGCAAGCGAATGCATGTTCTTACTTGCACACGTCTCTGTAGGTCTGAATGGCCGTGTCCATGTAGTGTGCTGGGTATGGCCTGGGTGCCCCACTCTGCAGAAAGGCAGCGACAGCAGCCATCTCCTGTAGAGACAGAGACAGCAGGCAGTCAGTCTGAGGCGAGTTCAGACAGTACTACTCTGATAACCCACAGAAACTAGAGCTAGAGTGCCTATCTGTGGAGCTAATCTCAAGCAGCAGCTGCACTATGACTGTGGTGTGCGTCTCACCAGTGCTCCAGCGGCATACAGCATGGCCTGGTCAGAGAGGAAGTCCTTCTTGGCAGTGTGGTAGCAGTTGTAGGCCAGCTCATAGTGCTGAACGAGGAAGCAGAGGTCGGCCATCTTCCTGATCTGAAGCTCTGGGGCCTCTGAGGGATAGCTGATTTCACAGGGGTCAAGAGTCAGATGAGAACAAAAACAACTATTTTATTTGTACTTCAAGTCACTTACAGCAGCCCTGCGGTGTTCTTTAGTTCAGCAATACTCTTCTCTGGGACCTTCCCTCCACCAAACAACTTCTTAGTGGCAGAGAAAAGAGATCGGCTCAGACCTTTTCTTGAGACAAGCTAGAATGAGAGATAAATAAAGATGAAGTAAATGCAGAACAAGTTTTAGAAATATATATATATGTATTATTATATATATATATATTGGCATTACTGTCCAAAGCTAAGGAAAATTCATATTGCGGGACCTCGACCTTGGGTAAATTTAAGCATATTAGGTGGGTTTATTTTGAAACTATGAACACACTGCTTTATTAGTATGAATCGGGATGCATCGAAATGAAAATTCTTGGCCGAAGCCTCTTTTCGCTTCAACGTTTTTCAAATTTTTTCCCCATTTTGCTCAATTTTTTCACCATTGCATAAATTAAATAGCCAAAATGTGCTTTCAAAATATTTTCTTAACACTGAATATTTTTTAACATTCTGACAGACATTATACCAATAAAACACAATTTAACCAAGTTAGTTAAATAATATTTTTTGGGCCATTTTTGAGACCCCCTTCTTGAATCAAGCATGTATTTTTTACTGTACAAATAAATGCGCAGCCTTGCGAGCAGAAGAGATTCTTTTCAACATAGAAAAGTTTGAACACTGTGTGTGAATGTTATAATAAATGTATTAATAGAGCTGTTGTAATGATTATTATCCTTATTATTGTCTTTTTTATTTTATTTTACAGAACAACAGTAAAATTACAATAATAACATCTATGAATGTTGATGGAGTTCTTGCTTTTTCTCAGCTTTTATTTTTGGCAGAAACCCGCAGGAAGACCTCAACGTTTCATTTTGTTGACAAATGAGTCTCATTACAAATTTGGGAAGACGTTTGTTGCACGTATCGCATTGTCACATGCCTTGTAAAAATTCATAAAAATGTTACTGAGCAACTGACGGATAACACTATTTCAGCGCAGATTTCCCTCGCGCTTTTGACTTTGAACCCTGGTGCGCGAGCTCATGCAGCACTGTTTGAATACATGCAATTTGTGCGTGTATTAGAAAACACAACGTTCTGCAGTTTATTTACTAATTGTTTAAAGCCATATCATCATACAGTAACCAGCAACAATCACCCCTTCCTCTTCTCATCGAAGACATGACGTGATGCAGTACTAAACAGTCTCTCGCTGTCGGTGCTTGTAATGATTTTTGCATCTTTCTCTGACACTTTTAAATGCTTCCACACTGTTGACATGTTTGCTGCATTAGTGCGCGCCTCTATTTGATTGCATCACGTCATTGTTCGGTTCAATTTATTCGGTCTTTTCTCTTATTCGGTTGCCGAATATTCGATGCATCCCTAGTATGAATGCAGTGAAGATATGCATATTAAAAATAGGAAACCGGCAAATAAATCTACAAAAAAACAATGGAGGAATAAACTAATACTATACAGAGTGAATTATAAAGTTATGCATGTTAGGGGGTAAACAAAAAATAATAAGATATCGGGGCCAATATTAAAAATTAAAGTCTGAGTGATTTTAATGTATAAGATTTTACAGAATCTGTTTAGTTTCTCTGTAGCTTCTTTTTATTTTTAATTTCTTCATTCTGTTTATTTATATATTTATTCTGTTTATTTATTTATATATCAGCACAGATGGAAAAGATCAGTACATATCACTACCTGGAAAGCAACAAATAAATAAATATTTTTTGTTAAAATATGACATATACATAATATATATTTCATTTCATTTCTTTATTATATATTTTTTTCTTTCCCCAAAAGCAATATATAAAGTACTTAATAATATTCTTCAGAAATTAATACTTTTATTCAGCAAGTATACATTAAACTGAACAAAAGTTACAGTAGGGATAATGTTAAAAAAAGAAAGTTCAATTTTTTTCCTCTGTTCTGTTCTTTCCATTTATCAAAGAATCCAGAAAAAAAATTTCCCACAAAAAATATTAAGCAAATGTTTATAACATTGATAATAATAAGAAAAGTGACACTAAAGACTGGAGTAATGATTCAGCTTTGCATCACATGAATAAATTAAATGGCATTCACAAAAATATATTTAAATAGCAAAAAGTTATTTTAAATTGTAATATTTCAAAATATTACTGTTTTAGTATATTTTTGATTAAATAAATGCAGCCTGGCTGAGAATAAATTTTTTTTCAACTTTTAAAAATCTTACAGCCCCCAAACTTGGCATTATCTCAAAATACACAACAAATAAAATACACAGCTACCAGGAAAAGCAAAGACAGGGTCAATCAATACAGAGACTTGAGATGAATTAGATGAAATACATGGTTGGTTTGCCTTTATGTACCTGGTCATTTAGCTGCCGTATGTTCTTCTCGATGTGCGGCAGTAATCCTCTGAAGGTGAACTCCTGGATAAACTGCCGGATGTGGTCGTGGTCGTTCAGGGTCAGGCAGGTTCCTCGAGGGGTCGGGGTGGTGTGAGAGGTCACGCTGGCCTGTTTTTGAGGCCTCGTCATATCCACATTGTTTACAGACTGACTGGCGTTGTTGCTAGGGTAACCGGCATCAGTGGGCTGGTCCAGCTGCAGAGGATGAGTCTCTGAGACGCCGTCTGCAAACACGAGAGGAACATCTAATTGACATTAGACAATCATTCAATCAATCTCAACAATATGAGGCTTATAACCAAAATCCCTGATAATGGGGTTCAACTGTGCTGGACTAACCTCTAATGGAGGGATCAAGACCACCTTCCTCTGCGCCGATGTTGTTTTCAACCGCATTACTCACTGCAGATTCTTCATATAGCTCCTATAAAACACCACCAGGCATGAGGAACATTTCATTTTACTGATCCAATTCAATTTTCCAAATTCAGAGAAGTCTAACAGTGATACAACAGAGTAATTCCATAAGGCCAATATGTTGGACGATGCAAATAATTTCAGTAATGATTATTTTTTCATGTCATAAGTAAGTCTCTAACTACAATGATGTAAATAATGTAATTTTTGTTTTACAAATTCACATTCACTGTAAAAATTATGACCTGCAATTGTTACCTTAAAGTTATTTTATACCTGACTTAACCCATAGAATTTAGTTTTGTTGGTATACATTAATGTATTTATGCCGATTCAGCGGTATTAAATATTTTGTACTTGAGTAAAACCAGCTAACTTAGATGTTACTATTTTTACGTTAACAATTTTTTCAATGCTGTTTTGTGATAACTTTGTGAAAATAAAAACTGAAAAAAAGAGGAAATTTTGCAAAAAAAAAAAAAGTTTTACATTATGATCTTTGCGAGTTGACAAAAAGCTAATTATCATAAAAAAGTCAAATGAAAATAAGTTTAAAATAGAAACTATGTTTACCTGCATTCCGTGTGACCATTAAGCATCGTCAGAGAGCCGTGAACATGCAAACAATTAAATTATATTTAATATTAAAACTCATACTTGTACTTCAAGGAAATATTTTAGGTTAAATGTGTTCAGCTGACAAAAGTTTGAGAACAATATTTCATAATATTTGGTAAATTAACTTTAATTGTATTGACCACGGTGGAAGAACACTATGAAAATGTAGATTATTACGTGTAACATTATTTTTATATTATAATAAAATATTTGTGATTTGTTCCACCATGGTCCATAAATGTATTTATTAAACATAAAATACTGCATTACACTTACACCCTGGATTTGCAAGGTTTTAGTTATCAAAATGTAATTTTTGGCCACAATAAGCTGCTATGTAGACCAGACCTTATGACGATAATCAGAAGTTTAGGAGTTGTATGTTCAGAGCCTGAAGTGAAGTTGTGGCACTCACAGGGTTGTGTATGCTGGTCTTGTGTAAGTACTGACTCCAGGGGTCCGGCATCTGTTCATCCGCACCAGTGCTACCACTCCTGGAGTTTATCTTGAGCAGATAGCAGCCCTGAGTACCATACCGCTGTTTCATATCCTCGTACACAGAGTCCGCCCTGAGAGACACAGAGACAGACATCAATGCTTGTTCTATACCATCATAAATATATATGACAGCCTAATCTTTCTCCCCACAGTCAGCTTATCTTCTATTCATCAGACCTTGAGGCTGCAGGCAGCATAAGATTACCATGATTGGCAATTTATCTACATGCAGACAACTCTCTGAGGAAGAAGTGGATGCCGTCAAAAATTAATATTCATAGAAAAATGCTTTGCAAATGCGGTTCATGTTGCTTTTAAGATTCATTTTTATTCTACTCATACTACTTTCTCTAATTAAATGTATGCAATTACAAAGGAGAAGCAGAAATGTTTTCTCCTGACATCATTTTAGTTTTAATCCCTGAGGCAGTGTTGGACGCATGTTTCCAGTGTTAATCAACTCTGTTCGTTTAATTGCAGAATCAGAACAAGCAGTTGGAATATCAAAAGCTTTGAACTGCATTCACTAGGTGCTGGACCAGGGGTGCCCAAACTCGGTCCTGGAGGGCCGGTGTCCTGCAGAGTTTAGCTCCAACTTGCCTCAACACACCTGCCTTTAGGTTTCTAGTATGCTAGTAAGAAATGGTTTAGTGCTTCAGGTGTGTTTAATTGGGGTTGGAGCTAAACTCTACAGGACACCGGCCCTCCAGGACCGAGTTTGGACACCCCTGTGCTGGACATTTATTCCAGACATCAGCTACATTCTAAAAGCGGTTTAATTAATAATTATTTTCCAGTGAAAGTAACAATGATGAATCGTGAGAGAACGCATGCTCACATACACGCAGCTCTATGCAAATGCACACAAAAACACAAATAAAAGTAATTAAAGTACAAAAAGTTATCAAGTCCATCCCCTGTTGTCCTCTCACATAAACATTTTCTGGATAAAAAAAACTCATGAAGCCAGAAGCAATGGTTTAAAATAATGGTCTTAATTATGGATTTGTTTCAAACACACAGCTTTTTACTTCACAAGATGTCATCGACAGACTGGGAGTAGTGTGAACTGTGGATCAATTGTGATGTTTTTATAACTGTTTGGAATTCTTCTGACGGCACCCATTCACAGCAGAGCATCCATTGGTGAGCAAGTGATGCAATGCTACATTTCCAGAATTTTCTTGTTAAGAAATAAAAAAGTCAATCATTTTCAAAGCATTGCACTTCTTACAAACGTCTTAAAATGTTTCTCTTTTTTAGTGGTTTAGTGTCTTTACCCCGGTTTCACAGACAAGGCTTAAACCTAGTCCCAGACTAAAATGTAAGTCTGAGCTGTGTCAACTGAAAGAAACTTGCACTGACTGATCTTAAAATATATCAATGCCTTTGTTTTGGCTCAAGATGCACACACCAGTAATGTGTTTTCTAAGGCACGTTTATGGAAAATTATTTAAATGTCCTAATTGAACTATGGCCTAATCCTGTCTTAGACTAAGCCCTGTCTGTAAAACCAGACCTTAGTGGTTAAGGTTTTAGTGACTCCTCCCCCCATTTTCTTTTTTTTTTAAATGAACTCACTGGAGGGGAAGATTTTGAGTGAATAATGACTTCAAATTAAGACTTAGAATACTATTTTTATGGTACTTTTACATTCTTTTTGGAACCAACCTTTATAACTATAAACCGATGTTGCATGTTTGGAATGACATGAGGCTGATTAATTAATGACAGCATTCACATTTTTGGGTGAACTATCCCTTTTACCATTATGTGTGGCATGTGTGACTGTTTGACTGTGTAAAAGTTTGGGGAAAAAAACAAAAGAAGAAAGCATAACCAAGGAAACAAGCAACACCGGTATAAGAGAACACTTAAGACACACACACACACACACCACACACACCTCTGCTCGTCTCCCTTACTGTATATGAAGCAGGACATAATATTTGAGAGTGTTGGGGATAAACCATTTGGGATGAGTGTATTCCCCACTGTGCTGGATTCGGTGCTGTTCCTGTGACAGCTTGAGGAACCGCTCTGTCGGCACCGCCTCACAGGACGACACCACCAACATACCTGCAGCCGAGTTCAGGAGATCTCGCAGAATACAGATGAACAAAACTGAGACTGACAGCAAAGGGTGCTATACTGTGCTGTACATCTTTTTTTTTTTTAAACTAATTAATTCAAAAATCTGGCCAGACTGGGTAAAAAAAAGTCTGGATTTTTCTTATTGTTAGTAAGCGTGATTCACTACCATTCAAAAGTTTGGGGAAAGTAATCATATTGGAATGATGTGATGTGTAATAATACTTCACAGTATTATTTTTATTGTAGTTTTGATCAAATAAATGCAGAGTTTTGTCATCAATAGACAGTGCAGATTATAATTTATAATTGCCATTTTTTTATCATTTACTATAGAAACTATACATCATGACATTTTATAGCAGTCTTAGCTGAACGTTATATATGGTTCAAATTTCAATGCGTCCCTCGTGGTAAAGAAAGAGGAAAAACACAAGCATAAAAAGAAATGAGGTAGAGTTTTTAGCAAAGAATCTGGAAGGATACAGGCCAGGTAGTGGTTGAGGAACTCGTGCTCTGACGCTGGCATGGACTGCAGGAAGTTCTCCCGATAAGTCTCAAACCATGGTGTTGTTGCTGTAAGATAAACAAAGAAATATTGTCTTGTTCAGAAACAAGATTATTACAGGCCGTGTGACCAGCCCTCCAGGCGGAAGAGGAGAGAAGCACATTATGAAAGCCAAGACGAATAGAAACCCCCCCAAGAAATGATAACAGATCACATTTTTACAGCAAGACTATTTTACAGCAATAAAACTGAAATATAATTCAAGAATGTTTAAATCCAACAATCTAATACTTTCCCAATTGTTTATTTAGATGTTACTACAGTTCTTCAAAAAATAAAAGCTATTTCTTATCCTTCAAATATGAAGCATAAAGATCAAAGTCACATGAGCGAAATATTGTGGGCAAAAAAGTCTATTGCTAACAATGTAGAGATGCATGCTTCCTGTTGGGTTTACGAAGCAACTTGAACTGGTTGCAAAATCTTTCGGCGAAATTCCTGTGTGGATTCTTATTGAAATTACTAGATTTGTCCCACAGAAATTCGCACCTTAAATCACTTTGAACACTTAATGACCTAATCTGCATTCAACCCTTTTTTTTTTTAAAAGAGAAACAGGATGTCCAAAACAGGTTGAAACATTAGTATTCATGATCAATTTTCCCCTTTTAATTCTATCTAGCAATGAGGGGAAGATGAGGATGCACTGATTTTTATGCTCCAGCTTCATTAGCTGAGTTCCTTGACATTTCGTCTAAATCAATGGCGCCCTCAGAATCATTCATGACAATAAGCACACAGTATGCACTTCAGAGAGGGTAGAGCTTGTACACTACACTACAAAACAACAAACCATATCACTTTCATTAAAATCAATGAAGCACACCACTTGTCTGCAGTAGCTCTGATGATTACAATTGCAACATTCTAGTGAGAAGAAATAGGCTAATTTATATACTTTTTCTTTAACTTTTATTTGTGCTTTAAAGCATAACTTTTTTTTTTGTCCAAGGTCCTTAAAAGGTCCAAAGTCTATCCTATGACGACATTTGTACCATATTAATGTTTTATACAGACTTCGTTCAGATACTTATATTGCAAAGATTATTTTATTATTTAAAATAAACATCAGTTCATAAAACTTGTACACTGTACTTAATATTTTTTTTATGTAGGAGGGACAATGAAATATTTAGCTGAACTTTACCCGTTAACACTATTTTTGGATAATGAACATTGTAATTAGCATACCCCCTGCAGTAATGCTGTTAAAGCTGCTAATCATTTTTAATCATAATTACAATTATTCATTTGAAGTAACCTCTATAATTCATAATATGAAGTGATTAAGTATATCTCTAAAAAAATGTGTCTGATTGATATCTCAAAACCAAACTTAAAACCAAAACTTAACCAAACATTTTTGAAAAAGTGTTTTGCACATCCTAAATAAATACATAGTGAACAAAAAAGTAAAGAAACAAATCCAAACATTTAAATAATCACCAATTTTTTTACTCAACAGAGCATTAGTGTACCAATGCAGTGTTTAAAAAATATTTATATTGTATGCTACAGAAAAACCTATTAATCGTTTGACTGATAGATATCTTGCCAAATACAGTGAAAAAATGTGGTTTAAATTGGTTTAACTCTGCATTATGTCACATATTTATATATTTATATTTATGTTTTTTGGAGGTAAAAACTTTGAATTACCATAAACTTCATGTTAAAAACAGTAAAAGGACATTACCAGAAGTCACTGAATGACAAAAATATATGAGTATATTTTATTTTACAATAGTTAGCTTATTTTTATTGTCATCAGTAACATACATCAGGGTGTTTTGTGTTATATTTTATGTAATTTAGTTAATGTTTATTGCATTATTTGTGTTTATGACCCTGTGCATGTCTACGTATATATGAGTATTGGTCTCGTACAGGCACAAATATGCCAGCCATAATACTGGAAACATTGTTACAGTATTTTCTGAATTTCTGGCTACCACAGTTGCTTTTAACTGTAAATGTAACAGAAAGAAACCAATATTTCACATTAACTCAAACTGAAGAACTACGTTAAAATGTATTCTGCTTGAATTCAGAAAAAGCGCATGTAAAGTCAATCTCTACTTCACAGCAAAAGGAATGATGGCTCTAAAGAGGAAAAGAAACTAGGCTATAAGTGAGACACATTCTGACTGAATGGGTAAAATGACTCATTGAACTAAAATCTCAAACTGAACCCGCACATTTCTGAAACAAAAAAAAATTACTTAAATTTCAGTCAAAACTGATTGTCAATTGGAACACTAACTATTTGGATGTCCAGTAACTGAAGAGATCGCCAATCCATTATTTGACGAAGCTATGAACACGTCTACCACTGAGAGTTTCAGCCCAATGAGTCTCAAACACACACAAAGCTAAAGAACCACCACCAACATCATCAGAAAGTGGAGGAAGCTGGATTGGAAAGAGGAAAGAAGATTTAGTGACAGTTCTGCTACAGAGCGAGCCGGGCCGGGAAATGACGTGGAGAAGGCGACCGAGGAAAGCCCTCTCGCGCACTCCCAGCGGGGGAAGGAAGGCAATACCTGTGTAGTACTTGGACGAGCTCAGCTGGGTGAGTGTTTCTTTCCAGTCAGAGTACCAGGGAACGCTCGCTTTGACCGTGCGGTCTGAGAGGAGAAGAGACAGGCAGTCTGGTTAAAGCTCACGGAGAGGAACCACAGAAGCGTAAGGCATCCAAAACCAAAACACAACCCACCCCAAACCTTGCAGATGCACCTGTGATCTGCACAGACAAAATGTCAAGACCAATTGCTCTTTGTGTTTGCAAAAAATGGTCCGTTTATTTTAGATACTGATATTTGCAATGCTTTTCTACAATCTTACCAGGAGCTAAATGCATCATAAGATTGATTTTATAAGAGTGTAAATTAAGTCCAAGGAAGAGTACACGCAAAAATGAAAACTTGCTTAAATTGTACTCGCCCTCAGGCCATCCACGATGTAGATGAGTTTGTTTCTTCATCAGAACAGATTTGGAGAAATTTCACATCATTTGCTCACCAATGGATCCTCTGTAGTGAATGGGTGCCGTCAGAATGAGAGTCCAAACAGCTGATAAAAACATCATAATAATTCACCAAATTAATCCACATGACTCCAGTCCATCAATAAACGTATTGTGAAGCGAAAAGCTGTGTGTTTGTAATAAACATAACTATCATAAAGTCGTTTTAATTTTAACCCGTCACTTCTGGCCAAAATAGAAGTCTGTAATCCATTATAACACTTCCTCCAGTGAAAAAGTCCATCCTTTGTTGTCTCTTCATCAACCCCAGACTATTTGTTTAAAAAAAAACTGTTCTGGATGGTTCTTGGTTGGAAATACTCCTTAATCTGTACATATTTCTTCTTCTCCTTATTCAGACAAAAGTAACCAATGGTTTGAAGTTTAAAAAATCCTAATGATTTGTTTATTACAAACAAACAGCTTTTCAATTCACAAGATGTTAACTGACGGACCAGAGTCATGTGGATTATTGTGATGTTTATCAGCCATTTGGACTCTCATTCTGACAGCACCCATTCACTGCAGAGGATCCATTGGTGAGCGAGTGATGTAATGATACATTTATCCAAATCAGTTCAGATGAAGAAACAAACTCATCCACATCTTGGTCGGCCTGAGTGCGAGTAGATTTTCAGCAAAATTTAATCTTTGGGTGAACTATTTCTTTGACTTTTATTCTCTGTGAACTACCCCTGGCTGGTGTGACTGAGTGGAGGTTAATTTGCATATTCATAGATCTGCATATAGTAAATGAGGCAAGGGTGTATTAAGGTATTTTAAGGAATGAGAAAATTATTTTCACAAGAAAAAAAAACATTTAAATATGTATTTTAGATGATCGAAGATTAGTTTTAAAGGAAAACATTTTTGACTACAGGGGAACTTTAACAGAAGTGAACTTCGACAATGTGCTAAACTGAGTTCGCACTGCAGACCCAGAAAGCAGATGAGCATTGTTCTAAAATCACATTTTCCTGATTAGCTTAGACATGGGCACGTTCAGTCGGCATCTCCCGCTGTGTGAAAAGGCAATCTACTAAATGTAGGATAATGAAGTAGACTGAAAAATTACATATAATGAACAACATGTAACATACTTCGCCCTTGAAACATACATAAAACACAAACTACTGGTACCAGTTCTAGCAGAAGCAGAAAAAACATTAAAAAAAAAAAATTGGAGTTGGATGTTTCTAGAGAAATCTATTGGTCAGAGTGAGTACAGCACACACACACACACACACACACAGCAAACCAATGCTTTAAAATCAACATGAAAGACCATTCACAACCCCTCCTCCTTCCATAAAGTGACACACTTCTGAGGGAAACAGAACGCTGTATGATAAAATTAGAGTGCAACGTCCTTTTTGTTTCATTCAGAATGTATTGGATTGTGAAAAGCAACCAGAGCCCTGAAAGTGAGTTTGCAGATCGTGGATGGGATGATCATTTTGTTTAAGGAATCAGGCTTTATTTAAGCCTCTACCTGCTGGGAACTGGAATAATAGCTTAGATATGAAGGCTAAAGGTCAAGTTCACTTTCAAAAGCATCTTTTGAAAAGGTAACTTCCCCCATTCCATGACTTTATTCTGCATGTAAATCTGAAAATTTTTGGAGAGGATGCTTTACCAAGCCTAAAGCAAAGTCTAGCTACTTGGCTATTGGTTAACCTTAATTTACCCGCCCACCGGTCCTAGATGACATCACCTAAAAATAAAAATTGTTTCAGAGCTGGAAGATGTTATTTTTATTAACATTTGGAATGATGTGCACAGATAAATAATGTGCAATACAGTGTTGATTTTGTTCATTAAAAACGAATTAAAAGTTTATTAAAATAGCATTTGTATATTACTTGACACAATGTTGATGTAAAATAAAATATAAAAATGACATGGAAAAATATAATCTTAAACTTGAAAAATTTTAAATTTTGTCTTGGCTACTAACTTAAATACATTTAAACTGAAGTCACCTTATTAAAACAAACTAAAATTAAAATGAAAGCTGAAAAAATAAAAAGCTATAATAATAATAATAATAATAACAAAGCTTCCTCAAAATATAAAATTAAATATTTTAATTAATATTACTATAGCTAATTTATTCATTCATAATACAAATAACATATTAAAACAGTACATATAATACTAAAATAACTGACACAATAAGAACAGGAACATATTATGCATTTAAGTATGTAGGAACAGTTTTGATTTCATGTTGAATTTTGAGCATAGAGTTTTGAGACCTTAGCACAGTCTCAAACAAGTCTTAGCACTTATTGTAGTCAAACCAACCAACCGTGAGGTTCACATATTCAAGTATGCTAACGCTGCTGTTTGTTGCATCTTGACTCTGTTCTCATATTCAGGTGCAATATGTTCATTCAGTTAAAAGGAGGATGCTGCTGGTGTAGAGAGGTGTGTTAGTATCTAAATCTCAGGGGTTTGTTGTTAGGCCCACCCAAGTGAAGGGTGCAGCAAAGGGACCACGTGGGGGACGGGCTCTACTGGGAGCCTAGGATCTGAGAAGGGACCAAACACTTCACTTAACAGCACAGCACAGCATACGTGTGTGACCTGGCATACACACACCAGAGGAAAACATGTGTATGAGGGTCAGAGCTCTTACCAAGAATTCATCCACAGGAGAAGTTGGAGAAAGGGGGGGGTTAGAAAAATAGAAAAAAGAAAAAAAAAAAAGATCAGAAACGATAAAACAAATGTGTAATGCAAACCAAACCCTTTAATTTCATGGACAATTACAACATTTAATTCTCACTTTTCCCCTCAAGGGCTTTGCTGCCCTCATCAGGTGCTGACATGAGAAACTACTATGAAATGAGTCTCATTCAAATAAAAAAAATATATTAATAATGTATTAAAAACTTGTTTACAAGCCCCCTGCACCTATAATTATCTTTTTTTTTTCTGACATATAATTATTCTTTCTTTTTTTTTGACAGTGAGATCAAAACATTTTTCTGTCCAGAAGAAGCAACACAACATTTTTTTTATTATTATTTTCATATTGCTTTTCTAAAATGTTTACACACCCCCTGCAGAATCTATAATTATTAGTCTTTTTTTAGAGATCAAACCATTTTTCTGTCTTTTTTTTTGTTGTTGTAATTTTCTTATTCCTTTTCTAAAATGTTTACATACCCCCCTAACGAACATAATTAATCATATAGTGTTTTGCATTAAAAAAAGGATAAAACACAGGTATTTATTTATTTATACAGCTGTTTAACTGCAGACCTTAAATACTACATGACCTTAAATACTATAACATTTTTATGAATAGTATAAAATCCAAATTTATCCCATTTTCTAAAGGTCTGCCATTACTTTGGAAATTAGAATTATTATTTTTCTGTGCATCATATCACTGTATATTGTGACATATATTGCTACCATAATGAAGAAAACTGTGACTGCTTATATTGCCCACCCATACATGTAAAACTGATCAACATTTTGGAGATTCTGCAAGGGCTGCGTAAACGTATGCTGCATTAGGAAACAATCTCTCAGTTCCCGTTTTTGTTCACTTCAGGCCATTTCCACTTTCCTACTTTAAAAATGTGGCAGTAATATAATCAGGTCCTCTACAGATTTCCCCTGGTGAAGTTAAAGTGAACAGAAAACTCTTTGCAAGCACTTACCGCTGATGTTGAGGTCGTAGTCTCCAGCCGTGATGACGTTGGCGGGCGACCCTTCAGGAGGCTGGCAGACAGAGACCGCCTGGCTGAGGAGTCTCTGCATCTCTGGGGTCTGTGGAGGCCGTGTGTTGATCCCAGTCACACTGATCCGGAGGCCCTTCACCACAACCACCTGGTTATTGGGGTCACGCAGGTGACCTACAGTACAGTAACAGGAGCAAAAAAAAGAAGATGAACTGGCTGGTGTCAAATTAATAATGGTGCTGCTTATTCTTCTGAAGCTTTTTTCTAGGTTCTAGGTTCTAGACTTAAAGGCCTGTTCACAACTTCACACCAAGAACGATATCTATTAGTGCTGTGTTCAAAATATCGATGCGACGATGTATCGTCACAGAGATTTGACGATACGAGTATCGATACAGCTGGCCCTGTATCGATACTGTGGCATGTGTGCAGCAGTGGACCGCGCTTAATTTTACAACGTTTAAAATTTTTTAGTAGAAAATTGCGAGGTTTCTAAAAAAAGAATGAATAGAGCATCTGTTAATAATCTGGCCGCAGAGGAACACAACGGGTTTGCCTGATATAAAGAGACGTAATCCCCAAAACAGAGCTTTACACTTGCGCAATACAGAAATATCTGCTAAACGTGCTACTTATCTTTGTCAACCTGGCAACCCTGTGCTCACGCGCTCTCTCTCCACTGTGGATAAACGCGCTTGCTTTCTGAAAACACCGGTTAGCTTGCAGTTTAGCTATCTCCACTTCAATTCTATTCTCAGAAAAGTGTGATTCATCAACTGTTCATTTATGACAGAGAGAGAGAGAGAGAGAGAGGCTGTGTATGTATGAATTACCACCGTTTTGCTGCGCTTCTCTATTAACTGTGAAGCTGTGGCTTTAATTCCTTTAGAATCAATGATGCTACCAGCTCCTTGTTGAGAAAGATAATGTAGCTCTTGAGCGATTAAGCTATTTAGTTGATAAAATTGCGGGGCAGCGCTAAAAAGTTTGTTCCTGAATGTCTGAGTTCGGCCGCAGCGTGATCTGTGTGTGTGACTGCACTTAACACCAAACTGCTTGTTTCACACAAATGCTGGCACAGACGTGCATGTTCGGCTAGAGTCGCTTTGAACTCGTGCATCTTCGGAAGAGGAGCTGCACGGAAAGTTACAAAAAATGTTGTGCACACCGCCACGCGTAACGACGTCGCGCACACTCAAAGCGAACTGGCTGACGCTCCAGTATAAATCAGACTTAAATCAGCCTTGAGCGTGTTAGATACAGTGAAGACAGCGCGTTAGTTTAGAACTCTTCTTTTTTTTTTATTGTAGAGAGTGTGTTAATTTGTGCAATGATAACCTACCAGCAATTTAAATTATTTTTTAAACATATTAGAATGAGTACATTACTAGTACATTATTATTTATGGGCTTAAAAACAATATGCAAACAATCAGAATATTGTACCTGGTGGGGAGTGCACAATGTAAACATGAAACATATACCATTACCTATATTGTACTTTGGTACAGTTATGGAGGCCCTTCATAAAGCAGAGATCAGCTGCCTGCTCTGCCAATAGTTAGAAATGGCACTATAGTAAGCAGTGTTTAATAAACAGCTGTTTTTCTAAATTCTGCTGAGGTGAAATTCAGTGCAGTCATGTATCGTGATATGTATTGTATCGTGATACGTATCGTATCGTGACTTTGCTGGTGATACACAGCCCTAATATCTATAAAGATATCTATATTATCTATAGCAATATCTATAATAGGGATGTAACGATTACCGGTTTGATGATAAATCATGATAAAATTCTGCACGGTTAGTATTACCGTTTCATCTTTTAATTATCATTAACTACCATATTAGATTACCGTGATTTGAAAAACTCGCGATAAATAAATACTGTCCAGCATAAAGCACAGTTTTAAGTAACAGTCTCAGGTGCGCACAGCACGCAGAGTATTTTCGTTTTGAGTGAAAACAGGGCGGAAAAGCTGGGAGGTTTTAAAAGAGTGCTAAGGGAATTATACAAATGAATATATGAATGAATTAATTATATGAATGTATCTCTGAAGGTTCTCACTGTCTTCAGAAACGATTCGATGGCATTTTATTTTCATCTTCGCGCAATGTAATACCTAAAGGAAGTGTTTTTAATCGCAATACTGCTTTGTCCACGGAGGTTACGGGGAAACAGCTCTAATTCAGCTTTTCCATAAGCGCCACCTGCTGTCAGCGAGTGGATTTACAGAGACTTATATTTACATTTAGTCGTTGCAGTGTCTGTCTGGCCAAAAAAGGACCGAATTTGCATGCCCTGCTGTGAATTTTGACCGGTTGATGAAAACGCTTATGTGGATTCTACACATTCAGATAAGTTATCTAGGAATTATTTATGGTGCACATAAAATACATATAATCATTTATTAATCAGTTATCATTTTTACTTATATCTTTTTTTTTTATTTAAAGGCTGAAATTTGAGGTTTACCTTTTTATTAAACTTTTTCAAAGCTTTATTTGAACATTTACATGATATTTCAACATGCTATTAAACTGTTGTCAGTCAAGTTGTCATTTAAAATCCGAACAACATTGGTCACTGTGTATTGTTTTAGTGTTATGCAAACCCACAGTCATTTGTTACTTTTTGAACATCTCCAGCACATTTTTAACAATACCGTGATAATACTGATAACCGTGAAATTTTCATACCGTTACATCCCTAATCTATAATGATATCTATAAAGATAACTATATTAGCGTCCACACCAGCATACGATATCGTCTGATTATTCTAAGTGTACACTCGTCTACACTTTAAATTCTCGAGCTCATGATAGCAGGATTGATTCTGATTCGGTGTCAATGGCCTGGTACCTTCCCACTGGACAAAAAATACATTCTGAAAGTGATTCCCACTACATGTGTCTTCTCTGTTCCTTTTACGTTATAGCTGTGGTTTGACTCTGCAATTCTTAATATTGCGAATGGATTTTTAGAACTACATCTTTATATTTTATTTATAGTTTGTGTTCTGTTGTGCACGTAGCTTTACAACAGTCTAGAACCCAAGCTGTTCAATCTGGAACCACATAGGATACATATTTTGGATGGGTCCTCTTATGCTCACCAATGCTCATTTATTTGATAAATAAATAGCTGTAAAAAACTGTAATAGTTTGAAATCTTACATTTCAAGTACCCCGTTTTCTATTTTAAGTTTTCATTAATTATAATATTATATAAAATAATATACTTATAGAGTAAAATGCAATTTTTTCCTGTGATGCAAAGCTGATTTTTCACATCATTATCCAGTCCTTCCAGTGTCACATGACCTTTCAGAAATCATTCCAATATGCTGAATTAGCTGCTCAAGAAACATTTCTTATAACTTTTTATATTACATCAAAACTGAAACAGCTGTACTGCTAATATTTTTGTTGGAGACCTTCTGCATTTTCTTATATGAATATAACGTTAAAAAGAACAGCAGTGATTTGAAATAGAAATCTTATGTAACAAACATCTTTAGTCACTTTTTATTAATTTAATGCATCCTTGCTGAACAAAAGTAATAAATATTTGAACTGGGTGTCCCCACTGTCACTTGTTAATTCTTATGGACATTGTCAGAAATGTTTTTATTATTTACTTTTAATAAATCAATATTAAAATTCTTAATCTTTGGGATTTTATAAGGGGCTATAATAGACGGTTTTGACTATTAATATCGCTAATATTTGTTAGAGTACAATTCTGAAAAGGTACTTTTCTTTTCTTTAGAGGATTTAAAAAATGTATATTTAATGAGATCAGCACAATGCAAAGACTTTTAATAAATTATTTACAATCTATTATGACCGCCAACTTGAAAATCTGTCATGGTTGACTAAATTAGCCAAACACAGCTGGGTTTCCACTAGTCTTATGACAGCTGACCACCTCTGGAGCCCACCTGATCCATCTTCACCCACTCTTCCCTTGCAAAATGCATGACAGGAACACCCAGCTCAAATATGTTGCCACCCCTCTACCGAACATTCTCCCATAATACACCTGTGTGTTTTCACTCCACTATTCACATGATAATCACAACATAAAGAATAAAGATGCGACTTTGCTCCTCTGCTGCCAAGGCATTCCTGAATAAATCCAATCACATCACTGAGGGACACACACGCACACACACACACACATAAAGAGTGCACTGTGTTCATTTGGGTCAACCTAACTGCGTTACCAGCTTTTCTACGAATCCATAACACACTGCAACAAACGCAATGTGAGAAATGGGGTTTTCTTAGTATCTGAAAGAGTTCTCTGACGAGATTAAGTGTATTAGTGTAGTCTATGACTGATATGAGAAGTCTGTGCCTATTGTGCTACACAAAATGTGCCATGTTTTCCCACAATTGCATGAATCCTGAAAGACCAATATTGTTGATAAATGGAGCGATTCTAAGATTTCAGTCAATGAATGTGATGATGTAGCTCAGACAGGAATTAAAAGCAGTAGGAACAAAACCTGAAAACAAATGAAATAGGAAACAGTGCACAAAACCCATTCTAGTTGTTCCGGAGGAAAATGGAACATGATTAGCTTTTTAAATGTTATAATTGGTTAATAATGTTATTTTGTTCAAATCATTTTTTGTAAAACCAACAATTGTTGTCCACATTAAACTGTCAGAATTACATCACTTCCTATTTGCAAATCCTTTTATAGCACATGCTCTTATGAAGAAAAGAGTTCATTACATTTACATTTATCCAAAATGACATTGCATTCAAAGCACACATTTTATCACGTCTTTCTTTCCCAGGGAATCAAACCCTTGACCTTGGCGTTGCAAGCGCCACGTTCTACAGATGAGCTACATGTGTTCAGTCTTGACTGTGGTGACCGGGACAGATTCTGATGCAAGAAAGTGATTCGGTTCATTTTTTTCCTCAATGGTTAACATTTGGAAAGGAGGCTAAAGAACACAAAAATACCTTTTTTCTAAGCCCTGGGCTAATAGGAACATTTCTTCTTGTAAGAATGACTGACATTTTTAATGAACCAATTAAAATGGCATCTGTTGTCAAATGTTCAAGTTAAAGTTAAAGTTTATGAATTAATACTTTCAGCAAAGACACATTAAACTGATCAAAAGTGACAGTAAAAAATTGGAAGAGTTTCGACAAATATATATAGCAACTGTAAATATAGCAACTGTTTTCAACATTGATAATAATAAGAAATGTTAGGTGCCAAATCAGCATATTAGAATAATTTCTGAAGGATCATGTGACATTGAAGACTGGCGTAATGACTGCTGAAAATTCAGCTTTGACATAACAGGAATGAAGTACACTTTTAAAATATATTCAAATAGAAAACAGTTACTTTCAATTCACAATATTACTGTTTTTACTGTAATTTTGATCAAACAAATGCAGCCCTGATGAGCATTAGAGGCTTCTAAAATATTAATTAATCAAATTAAATAATTTAAAAATGTATAAAAGAAGAAACTATTAATAGTCAGCGCCAATAGCCTCGTGGGCAGTGCGCCAACATATGCGATTCAGGTGTCCCGGGTTCGAGTCCCGGCTTGCGGACATTTCCTGATCCCATCTCCCTCTCTCTCTCCCTATTCACGTCCTGTCAACATACTGTCCTGTCTTAAAGGCTAAAAAAGCCAAAAATATATCTTTAAAAAATATATTTTAAAAATTTTTTATAAAACCCCAAACTTTTGATCGATTGTGTATCTTGGTCGTTCACTTACTACGGTGTTCACTGTAAACAACGGCAGTTTCCTAAATTGAGCCAGTTGATCTGATTGCATGCCTCTTTAGGATTATCCCATATCCTTTACTAGATATAGGCTGGTGATTAACAGCACAGGCCAAACACAGACCTCTCCAGCCAGTCCAGAGGTAATCTAACCCTCACCAATAGAGGCATCTGATCTGTGCTGTGTCTGTCTAAGGCTCTTGTCACTAAATGGTCAGGTGATCGGAAATCAGATCAGATTTCACAAACAGAGAGATCAAATTCAGATGAATCCGGTTTGAAACCCTTCCTATCATTTGACTGAGGATCAGAGCTGGATTACAGAACGGGCCAGAAGGCCTTACACTATGAAAGGTCTCCAAAGATTTGTGGTACCAAAACTTACTGAGGAAGTACCCCTAGTGCATAAATCGCAAAGAATCAGATGGAGCCCCCGGCCCCTCTGTGCAGAAGACCCTATGTTTCTTAACACAAAGAGAATTTGCTGACCATTAGAGCCCTGGGCTGACCTCTAAAGCCCCCGGGCCCCTCAGGATGCAGTGCAAGAACTTGAAAAAAAAAGAGGTCTACACTACAGTCTACAAAGACGTCTGCCCAGGGGCCTCACTAGACAAAGAATAGAGCCTAAAAATCTAATGAGCTGCCAACCTAGACTAGCATTTTAAGGTGCATGACTAAAAATCCAGGTTGCTGTTTATCTAAAAATTTTTTGGACACGTGTTTCTCAAAAGCTAGTTAGCTGCCTAGATAGGCATCATTTTGGGGTGTGTTTCTCAAAACCTAGTTAGCTGTCAACCTTGACAGATTTTTTTGGGCACGTCTCTCAAAACTTAGCGAGTTCCTTAAGACTCAGAGAAATTGCTGACCATTAGAGCCCGGGCTCCTTGGCACAGATGGCACAAGATAACCACTACGGCCCCCAGCGCATAGAGAATCTGCTGACCTCTAAGGTCCCGGGACCCCCAGGATGCCGTTCAAAAAAAGGGTGCAGAAAACTATTAGCAAACCAAACATGACTGTCACTTGAAAAAAAGAGGTCTACACTACAGTCTACAAAGACATCTGCCCAAGGACAAAGAATAGTGGCTAAAAATCTAATGAGCTGCCAACCTAGACTAGCATTTTTGGGCATGTTTCTCACAACTTAGTAACCTGCATATTTAGACAGCATTTTAAGGTGCATGACGAAAAAATCCAGTGAGCTGTTTATTGAAACATTTTTGGACATGTTTCTCAAAAAGCTAGTTAGCTGTCAACCTAGACAGATCTTTTGGGCACATCTCTCAAAACTTGGTGAGCTGCCTATTTAGAGACAGCACCTTTGGGCGTGTAACTAAAAATCTAGTGAGCTGCCTAGAGCCTACTTAGACATCATTTTCAGTGTGTCTCAAATCCTAATAAGCTGCCTTGCGAGAGAGCATTTTTGGGCATGTCTCTCAAAACCTATATTAAACTGCCTAGCTAGACTGTATTTTTCCCGTCTGACCGTTGTAATGGCACCTGGACTGTTTTGGGCAATGTCTTGGCAGACAGTTCACTAGGTTTTCAGACGCAGCCAGTGTGTATGCGTCTAACAACCGTCTTATCTAGTGATCATCAGTTGTGGTGGGTGATCCGCGGTTGTCTGACCAGATGGCCTCTTACCCTCGGACGTCAGGCGGCAGAAAGGCCGCAGCAGCTCGGGGAAGCTCAGGCTGTTTTTGCGGGTCACTCTCTCCGCATCCTCGCTGCACAGGACAGCCACCATCGGCACGAACGAGTCCTGGATGAACTCCTGCACTGACTGCACGCACTGAGCCATGAGAGCACCTCGTTTGTTCTTCACCGAGCTCACGGATCCGCTGCTAAGTTGAAAACAAACACCTCCTTTACTGACAGCCGACGGCAGACATGTTGAAATCTACTGCTGCCTGCTGATCGATTTTGCCCAAGAAGCTTAGCGGCGGTCAGGTGACTTTACTTCCGCAATGACATAAAAGCATCTGTGTCTGCCATAATAAAAGCCCTGGTGTCCCTAAATAACCTTTATACTTTCGGTACTGAAAAATAGACAAAGAGACATGCTGACAGACAAATATACTGTATAGAGTGTTGAATCAACACAAAATTGGTGTCAAAAGGTTTAAAAAGTGTAACATTAATACCACTGGGTAGTGTGAACACGTATAACATATAAATGACCAAATGACAATGATGTTACATTATATATAATGGATATTCCCACGCCGATTTGCAGTTTGGATGGATGGATGGATGGATGGCTGGATGATGATAGATATATAGAAATAGATAATTAGAAGATAGATGATATATAGAATAGATAATAGATGATCGATGAAGATAGATAGATAAGATAGAATGATAGAATGATAGATAGATAGATATTGGATATTAACACTGACGATTTTGCAGTTTGGATGGATGGATGGATGGTTGGATGGATGGATAGATAGATAGATAGATA
This sequence comes from Sinocyclocheilus anophthalmus, assembly GCA_018155175.1. NCBI lineage: Eukaryota > Metazoa > Chordata > Actinopteri > Cypriniformes > Cyprinidae > Sinocyclocheilus > Sinocyclocheilus anophthalmus. Next base: position 25,656 of record JADLZN010008581.1, on the reverse strand, counting down.
GATAGATAGATAGATAGATAGATAGATAGATAGATAGATAGATAGATAGATAGATAGATAGATAGATAGAGAGATGGAACGTATGTGAAACCAAAAGTTACAGCTCTGTCTATATTAAAGTCCCCGAGTCGCATCACTAAATATTTGTTTACAAAATTAGTACTTTTCAGGTTAAACCGGTTCTATATTTATCATCATGAAAAGAAAGCAGCTGAAGCAAACATAATACACACCCTCTTTATGACAATAAGGAAGTTGGGCTGCATTTAAGCTGTACAACCTAAGTGAAGATATCAGAAGAGACTAGACTGCCAGTAGACAGACAGACAGACTAAACAGCAGACGATTTGGACATGTCCACTTCAGAGGAAGAGTGTCCTGTATGCAGGGAAAACATACAGTATCCTTCTCAACCATCTTCATGCTGTGGAAAAGTGTAAGTGTGGCTTATATTTGGCATAGATGGGGATTTTGGTGACTTCATGTGGAGACTTTACAAACTGACAAACTTGTGGATCAAACTTGTAGGCATTTAACATAATTTAACATATGCTAATGCATAGTTTACAATATTATACAGTAATGCCTTGTATAAAAATGTGTAGTTGTAAAATATATTTGATAAGTGATTGTAAATCAAACTAATCCAAAAAAGTGCTTTTGTAGTTGGAAACAGCTTTTATGTTTAGACATTTATTTTATTATTTTTTTTTTTCATGTGCTATACATTTGCAGCCTCTCCTTATTCAGAAGTACATATCATTTCTGATAAATAACCTGAGCATTTACTGGCAGCAAAAAACGAAAGTATTTCTAAAGGGAAATTCCATCACATGGTTGGTTGACAACGATTACCAGCCTTGCCAGCCAATCTTTTATCTTCGTGTTGATAGGAGTTGATTATTTTATGCTCTCTCACAAGTACATTTGTCTCTCTTTGTACTTTCAGAATTTGCCAGCGATGCCTCAGTCAGTCTTTTCGATACAGGGCTCATTGTCCACACTGCAGAAGCTCAGTAGGCAACAGTGATTATGCAAATAATCCATTCCTAGTAAGTAAAAACCTAGTTAAGTGAGTAATAAATATCAGTCTCTGTGAGTGGAGGTCATCAAGGATTGCATGCTTATGTATATTTTTTGTTTCAGCCTCCTGGTAGGAGGAGGCATGTGCACCCAATCCTGCCAGGGGATTTTAATTCAAGAAGACCTGTTGGTGCAAACATACATACGTAAGTCCCAGGCCAGTTTCATTATTTAGTGTATTTTCTGTCAAATGCTAAAGAATTCATCATTTCTTTTAAACCAACAGCCTCTTCGGCCAACTTCGAGATGCACTGGGACAACAGGCAGACACTGCTGCTCAAGCCAGTCCACCCAATCAGGCTGCAGTGCCACTCACCCCACAGAATCAAGCCCCTTCCCCTTTAATTTCCTCTGCACGGCCCATTCCTATGCCTCGGATCAGAGCTCCACTTGCAAATGTAATTGCTGCCCCACAACTTGCATCCATTACTGTTGCCCCAAGTGGTCTTATCCAAGTCCTCCTGCCACCTGCCCAAGCTCCACTGCCGCTAAACCCTGCCCCGTCCCATGATAATGTGCAGGCTGCAATGGATGAATGGTAAGTCCCATTAAGAGGATAATTATTTGATTGATATTATGGTTTGGATAACTCATATTTATCCAATGGCAAACGGAGATCGCACAGGTATATTTGTAGCAATAGCCAAAAATACATTGTATGGGTCAAAATTATCGATTTTTCTTTTATGCCAAAAATCATTAGGATATTAAATAAAGATCATGTTCCATGAAGATATTTTGTAAATTACCTACTGTGAATATATTAAAACTTAATTTTTGATTAGTAATATGCATTGCTAAAGACTTCATTTGGACAACTTTAAAGGCGATTTTCTCAATATTTGATTTTTTTGCACTCTCAGATTCCAGATTTTCAAATAGTTATATCTTGGGCAAATATTGTCCTATCCTAAAAAAAACATACATTAATGGAAAGCGTATTTATTCATAAATCTTAAATCTGAATTAAAAAAAAAACTGACCCTTAAGACTTGGTTTTGTGGTCCAGGTCAACAATATAAATGTATATAGCAATCAATTAGAAGATATCCAATCCAAATACTTTCATACTTGTTTACTTTAATCGTTTGTATTATTTATTTTAATATATTTGTATTTATTTTAATCTTCTATTATTATTTATTTATTTCGGTATTCATTTATTTATTTAAATCTTTTTTATTATTTATTTATTTGTTTTTCTCTCAAATTTACACGGATCCCTTATTACTACCCCCATTGCGTTCCCCTGAAAACCCCTGTTCTAGATGACTGTACCTGGACACACTGGAAAACCCCTTACTGTGCACAAAGTGAAAGTGAAATGAAAAGAGACATTAGGTTAACTACATCTCGTGCGAAAGGGGGTGCTTACAACACTTTCATCTCATTTTTCTTGTCCACAAGCTTTTGCCCAAAATATAGTGTACAATCCCATGATATAATGCACCATTTACACAATCCAAAAATGTCGCTATTTCAAAATAGTATTTATTTATGTTGGCATATCTTTTTAGAAAGATAATCAATAAGATCATTATTAAAAATAAAGGTACTTTATTGGCATCTATGCTACATATAGAACCTTTAAAATTCCATTGCACAAAAGGTTCTTTATAGTGAAAAAAGGGTTCTTCAGATTATTTGGGGAACCCAAAATGATTCTAAAAACGATTTCCCATTTTAGAACCTTTATTTTTAGCAGACTTAAGCATTTTGCTAAAAACACATTTAAAAATACAGTCTTTGGCATGCACTAATTTTCCAGATTTTTTTTTTCTTTTCAGTTTAACTGTGAGGACTTTTGTGTGTCCGTACTGCCAGGAGAATGGACTGGATGAGCTCGATCTACGTGATCACTGCAATGAACATCATGCCAATGACAGCAAACGAGTGGTCAGTCATCATTTACGTGTATACTGTACATCACGTCGAGTGATTCTAATAATTAATCATTATTTTTTAAATAAAAAACACGAATTAAACTTCCAGCACAATCTATTATTGGTTTGAAAAAGCAGATTGTCCCACCTCAAATTCACACTATTGGAACCAATGTTGCAAAATGGTTGGTTGTGATGCTCATACATACACAGCAATGTTTTGATAGCTCTAAACGTCACAGTGCTACACTTTTCAGGGGGGGGATCAACCTATAAATGGCTTACTTTTATTTTAACATCCCCAAATTACACACTTCAGTTTAAATGACTCAGTATTGCTGACTGCCATAGTTTTAGAAACAGAAAAACCATTAAGATTGTTTGTGTGCTCTCTGGCGCCCTCTAGGTGTGTCCAGTGTGTGTGCAGACGCCCCATGGTGATCCACAGTACTACAGCCGCAACTTCATTGGCCACCTCAACCTGCGCCACTGCTACTACCTGGACGATATAACTGTAAGTCATGTACATGTACACAAATCAAAGAACTTTTCCCCAATAAATGTATTCACACACATGTCAATGTTTAACTGCAATCCTTTATTTCTATGAACCACAGAATCTCAACCAGACTGATGAGATGAACATTCAGTGTGCAATTCTAGCATCATATAGGGACAGTTTTTAGACCTCATTTTCAAAAAGATGACAACACAGTTCTCAGGTGTTTTTCTGGACAGCATCTTAAAAAATGCTTGGGAAGAAGATTCTGAACCACAAGGACATAAACTATTGAGAAATCAGTCAAAGAAATGGTATATTGAGAATGTGATATTGATGTATTTTACCAAATGTATGTAAAATATAATGTGTATATGTTTTTTTTTTATTGCAATGCTTTTAAGGCAACTTAAAATGCTTGATTATCTGATTATGAGATATTTTAAGAGGTAATGCATTTTCATATGCTATCTGATGCATCTCAGCTGTTGATCATGCCTTTAAAATGACTAGTAATGGTTTATCTGCCAAAAACATTTTGTACAATTTATCTCTTATTGCACTTTCTTTTCAGATAAAATATTTATTGCATGTACTGCACATTTATGTTTGTGATATTGTACGTGGGAATTACTTTGTGGGGAAAATGTCTGAATGAAGGGGTCAAGTGACATCAGACTCTGTAAATCTATTTATGCTGCAACCCAATGTATAAAAAAGTGCAACGAATGTTTTAATACAATAATCTACTGTGAAAAAGATAATTTTTCATCACAGACTGCAGAAATGTGTCAATTGAATAAATGTTCACATTTTCACCCAACAATGAAAATTTACTGAAAATTGACTCACCCTAAGGCCATCCAAGATGTACAGTAGATTAGTTTTTTTTCTTTATCTGAACAGATTTGGAGAAATCTAGCATTGCATCACTTGCTCGAAGTGGTCCTCTTTGTCACACACTCCTCAGATGCTCTGTATGCTTGTCTGACCTTCTTGCAAGAATAAACCTTCTATTTTCTTAATCTACAATACTCTCCGAGTTATTGCCTCACATTCAGATTTCAAAACATTTTCCCACTACATCTCTGGCAATGATGAGATTCCGTGATTGTTTCGTCTGGACCCAGGGATGTTGGTCGACTCTTCTACCCTGCATCATTCAGGAAAGAGAGGGACTGGCATCAGTGGGCCTTCACCACCAGAATCCAGGAAGAACCTGATTGAAAATCTGCATGAAATCTGGTGAGGTCTTTTTAATTCAGCGTGTTTGTTTATAACTGGAGAAGGTTTGCTGTTTTTGTTTACCACATACCTCAGGGCTGCTGTAGTTTCAGATTTGAAAGACAGTCTGGTACCAGGCAAATCAGGGAAACAGTTTGCAGACTAGAGTCAAGGGGGAGTCTTTGGAAGATAATCTGGGCCCCTTATGACTGGTGGATACATGGTGTGCTTTTCAAGAGGTCTGAAATACCGGGCAGTTGGGGAAACGACTTGCCCTTCATGGTGACAATCACGAGGGTAAATTGCAGCTGCAGGGAAACAGAGACTCGGGTTGAATGGAGTGGTACATGCACTGTAAAAAATCCAACTTACATTTTGTATTACAAGATTATTCAACTATTTAACATGAAAAAGTTGAGATAACACATAAAAGTAAGTAAAATAGAAATTTACCAATTTGTTTGACCAAATTAATATTTAAAGTTGGAACAACTAACAACTTTAAGTTTGTTGTAAGTATTGCCCACAAAAGCTGATGAGCATGCGCAGTTCGATCACTTTTTTTTATATATATACGATGCCATTTTCATTTCTCCCACTTCATTTTCGAGTTGCCTCAAGCGGCGCCCTTTATTCCGTCATTGTAATCGTGATAAGTGTCGTTCTATGTGTATCAATTCACGATATGATTTAAATGAAATTTGTTCACAATATGAGCTTCTGTAAAACATAGGTGGTGGCAAGTTAGTCAATTTTCACGCCTGGTCTTATGAGTTGCCTCAGGTCAGACGGCGGCCATTTTTTTTCTGACCGACAGTGTAATCGCTCCGGTAGTTCCCAATATTTACCATAAGACTTGAATTATGTTTGTTAAAAATATGTGCTTTTGTACACCGTATTTCCTTTCGTTTTAGAGTTGCCTCAGGCGGTGCCCGTTCAACGTTAGTCCATCATTGTTATCACTCCGGTAAGTGGTGGTTCTTTGTGTATCAATTTAAGATATGATTTGAATGAAATTTTTTCACAATATGCACTTCTTTACAACGTATTGTTAGGTGGCTTCAAGTGAGTTCAATTTTCCCCGAGTTGCCTCAGGTCAGACGGCGCCTGTTTTTTTCCGACAGTGTATCTTAACGTTAACATAATCGCTCCGGTAGGTGCTATTCTTTGTATAATAAATTACGATAATATTTTTTTCAAAATATGTGGTTTTGTATACAGACATGGACTTCGAGTTGGCTCAGGCGGTGCCCATTCAGTCCATCCGTGATCACAGGGTAAGTTTTTTTTTTATGTGTAACGATATCAGGTTAAGATATGATTTGAACGAAATGTGTTCACAATATGCGCTTCTGTACAACGGTGTAGGTGGCGGCAAGTTAGTTCAATTTTCCTGCTTCGTCTTCGAGTTGCTTCGGGTCAGACGGAGCCAGTTTTTTTCTGGCAGGTACTGTTCTATGCAGGCTGTGATAATAATTTACAATAAGATTTGAATGGTATTTGTTCACAATATGTGCTTCTGTACAACTGCTTAAGGCTCCCCGAAATGAGACGTACGAGGAGCTCAAGGCCGAGATCCTCGCCCGGGTGGGCCTGTCTTCCCTGTGTGCAGCACACCAGTTTCACCAGTGGGTTTATGACGAACGGAAGACGATACGCGCGCCTGGCCCATCTCTGGCTGCTCGCGGATTCGCCGTGCCCGCCAACACGTGGCCGGAGGGTCGTACGGGATGGGGGGGGGGGGGGGGGGGGGGGGGGGCGCTGTTGCCGGCCTGCCCCGCCCGTTGAGACGCCCGGTCAGTATGAGAAACCCGCGGGACATGGCGGAGCTCGTCGAGGCCGTGGAGTTGGCCGAGGCAACGAACGCCCGCGATGCCGGAGAGAGAGCGGCCCTGGCGCCCCGGAGGGTGATGGAGCGGCGGCCGCTCGAAGGGACACAGCGCACAGCCAGCAGACCGGTGGTCCCCGACCACGTCGACGAGCCAATGCCCACTGAACCCCCAGCCCCAACGGGCCGAGTGTGGCTGGCCGGGTGTGTACTCCATAGAGAGGAGCCCCCTCCCGGCCCCAGCAGGATGGTAAAACTCTATGGAAGGCCCGTCCGGGCGCTGTTGGACTCCGGCAGCTCAGTCACCCTCGCCCAGCCTACCCTGGTTAGGCCGTGGCCCGAACGGAAAGCAGAACTACCCCTCACCCGCTATGTGCCGGCCCGCACAGTGCAGATCTCGGCTGGGCCCGGAACCTGGGCTGTGGAGGTGGGCATTGTGCGTGATCTTCTGGTTCCACTGCTGTTGGGACGAGACTGGCCAGGGTTCGAGCAGCTGCTCGTCTCCCCCAGGCAAACGGCCGGCCCCGGTCAAGGGCGCCAACGGAGGAAGCATCGGGGACCGGCCACCCGAAGGCCCATGTTACTCGTGTCAGACAGCGCGAGGGAGGGTGAGTCAAACATGGCTAATGTTCCTGCTGTCCATCTCGATGTGTTTCAACAGATCACGGCGGGAGGGTCCTTCGGCCGGGAACAGCGCGAGGATGACCACTTGCGTAACTGCTGGGAACGGGTACGTCGTGTGGATCATGTGGATCGGCTGCCTGGCCAACACCCCCTCCCTCACTTCGTGATCAGGAATGGCCTGCTGTACTGTGTCGCCCACAGACAGGGGGAGGACAAACTGCTCTTAATGGTACCCAAGACCAAGACGGAAACCGTGATGGAGCTGGCCCACGCTCATCCGATGGCCGGCCACCTGAGAGGGGAAAATACCATACAGCGCATTCGGGACCGGTTCCACTGGCCGGGATTGGACTCCGAGGTGAAACGGTTCTGTCGCAGCTGCCCAACGTGCCAGCGGACGGCCCCCCGTCGTCCTCCCCCCAGCCCACTAATACCACTGCCAGTCATCGAAGTGCCCTTCGAGCTGATCGGGATGGATCTAGTGGGACCACTGCCAAAGTCGGCCCGGGGTCACGAACACATCCTGGTGGTCCTGGATTATGCCACGCGCTACACCGAATCCATCCCCCTGCATGCAGCTAACGCTAAGAACATCGCCCGTGAGCTGTTTCTCCTGGCCAGGGATACCCAAGGAAGTGCTGACCCCGTTCATGTCCCGGGTGATGGCCGACCTCTGCCGCCTCCTCCGAGTAAAACAGCTGAGAACGTCAGTCTATCACCCCCAAACGGACGGGCTCATTGAAAGGTTCAATCAGACACTCAAGCAAATGCTACGCCGGGTGGTGGCCGAAGATGGGAGCGACTGGGACCTAATGATCCCGTACGTGCTGTTCGGCATCCGCGAGGTACCCCAAGCCTCCACGGGGTTCACCCCCTTCGAATTGCTGTTCGGGAGACAGCCTCGGGGGCTGCTGGATGTGGCACATGAAGCCTGGGAGAACCAACCTACCCCAAACCGCAGCCTCGTAGAGCACGTACGGGAGATGAGGGAACGGATCGACAGGGTAATGTTGCTGGTTCAAGAACACCTGGTCACCGCCCAGCGTGCCCAGCAGCATCTATATGACCGGCCCGCCCAAGCTCGTGAATTCCATCCGGGGGACCGCATGACGGTGTTGGTCCCCACCGCAGCCTCCAAGTTCTTGGCAACCTGGCAAGGTCCCTACACCATCGTGGAACGGGTGGGACCGGTCACATATCGGGTTCGGCAGCCGGGCCGGAGGAGAGCCGAACAGATTTACCATGTCAACCTCCTCAAGAAGTGGACAGGCCGGCCCGAACAACTGGCCGCCCTGGCCCAGTCGCAGGCCCCGGTTGTCGACATGGACCCACAACTGTCGGGGACCCAGAAGACGGACCTCGAGGCCCTGGTCGGTCAGTTCAGAGATGTGTTCAGGGAGACCCCGGGGAGAACAATGGTCGTGGAACACGAGGTCCGCACCCCGCCAGGAGTCGTGGTGCGGCAGCGGCCCTACCGGATACCAGAAGTTTGCCGGCCGGCGATAGAGGAGGAGATAAAGAAGATGCTTCAACTCGGGTCATTGAACCCTCCCGTAGCCCCTGGGCCAGCCTGATTGTCCTGGTACCAAAGCCGGACAACACCCTCCGCTTCTGTAAGGACTTCCAGAAGCTCAACGAAGTCTCGGCCTTCGATGGATATCCCATGCCCCGAGTGGACGAGCTCCTCGACCGGCTAGGCAAAGCCCGGTACATTAGCACCTTAGACCTCACTAAAGGCTATTGGCAGGTGCCCTTGACCCAAAGCTCCCAGGAGAAGACAGCCTTCAGCACCCCCAGTGGCCACTGGCAGTACCGGGTCCTTCCCTTCGGCTTGCACGGGGCACCTGCCACGTTCCAACGGCTGATGGATATCCTGCTCCGGCCTCACCAGGCCTATGCCGCGGCTTACCTGGACGATGTCGTAATTCACTCGGAGTGCTGGGAAACACACCTGGAGCGTCTGCGGAGGGTGTTGATGGAACTATGGCGGGCTGGCCTAACAGCCAACCCCAGGAAGTGCCACCTAGGCCTTACGGAAGCCCAGTACCTGGGACACAAGATTGGCCACGGGCTCATCATGCCCCAAGAGAAAAAAGTTGAGGCGGTGAAAAAGTTCCCTCGGCCAGGTAACAAGACACAGGTACGGGCATTTCTGGGGTTGGCAGGCTACTACCGGTGTTTTATCCCCAATTTCTCCTCTATTGCCAGCCCCCTGTCAGACCTCACCAGGAAGGGGCAGCCCGCGGCGACCATCTGGACTCCGGAGGCGGAGGAGGCGTTCCAAGCGCTGAAGACGGCCCTAACGTCCTCCCTGGTTCTGCATGCACCGGACTTCAGCTGCCCCTTCACACTATATACCGACGCCTCGGGCCAGGGCTTGGGAGCCGTACTCTCTCAGCTCCGGGATGGAGAGGAGCACCCCGTGGTGTACATCTATGAAGCTCTCCCCCCCCCCCCGAATGCCCCCCAACAAGTTGTGTCCCTTCCCCACAGGACCAGGGCGACGCCTGGGGGGGGGAATGTGGCGAGTATCCCGGTTCCAAATCAGCGTCGCCCTGGAAATGCCGCTCCCACCCCAATCACAAACTACCGCCACCTGTGCGGGATGATTGGCGCAGCTGGAGCTCGTTCCCGCAGGCCTTAAAGCCAGGAGAGAAGGCACACAGAAGGGAAGGTGGAAGAGGAGCTCCAGGCGGAAACTAATGTCTGTTTTGTTTCTTCTCCTCCTGTGTCGAGACCAGCGACCCTCCGGACGAGTGATCAGCAGCCCTGCACGAGCACCGAGTGACGCAACCCCCCCCCCAGCAGGTACCCCTGAATGGACGTAGTTCTATGCCTTATCTTGGTGAGGCAACAGAATCTGAGTTAGAATCGGTGGATTATCTAATACTTGAAAGGAAATTGGCCTCTTTGTTGCTACGCACGCACTTTTAACTGCCATTGCAATGAATTTTATATTGCTTGTGATAGATTTGAAGGACAGATATGAAAGACTTTGGCCAGTACATTTTTGACTGGACCTGTTGTTATTGTTGCACATTATTTTGGACTTGAATTTTGTATTAGTTTTTACTTGAAGCTTTCCCCATTTAATCAATTATATAGAAGTTTTTACTTTTGCAACTCAAAGCTGACAAATAAGCTCTTGAACAGGCATTTATTCCAGCTTTATTAGCTAGAGATGTCAATTTAGATTGATATTCAGAGATAAAGAGGCCAATTTCCTTTCAAGTATTAGATAATCCACCGATTCTAACTCCGATTCTGTTGCCTTATCAAGATAAGGCATAGAACTACTTTCCCCTTCAAGAGGGTACCTGTCAGTTTCATGAGGATGGCTGTCTCCAGGAAATAACTGGGCAGTTTGTGGCTCACTGTCTTTTGGTTCTGCATTTTGAATAACGATATTTGCTCTAAAGTCTGTAATGGAAAAGCTGCAATGTTTCCGACTTCTGTGAACACTGAATGATGAAATCAGGTTTGTTTTAAAATCCAACTGGCTAAAAGGGCACCTTAAAGTTTAATGATTTTTTTAAAGCTCCTAATATGTTTGAAGTAATCAGGTGTTCTACAAATTTCCTTAAAGTCACACAATTCACATTAAATGTTAAGTGACTCTCACGTGAAGATAAGCGCTTGTGTGAAATTGAAAGGTGAGACTTCAACGCTCCAGTGGTTTTAAAGGAGCAGATGCAATCGGTGTAGAGGCAGGGTAGATGGCGGTTTCTTCCCTGGTAGTGGCGCAATCGGTAATGTTTCAAAAGGACCTCCTGAGCAGGCTGTTCAAATTTGCATATCTTGCACTGCATCACCCTAATGAGAAAAAATAAACAATACAATGGTAGAATTAATTCTTTGGGCAACAACATAAGATTTTATTTATTGTTTTACCACAAGGGATGCATGAATTCATTGCTAGAGAACATTATTAAAGAAGGACAACTTAAAATACCATCATAAAGCAAGCAAGAAAACAAATATTAAATATTAGTTGGTTGAATGAATATCACATTTTTAAAACCAACTATGATTTTAAGCTTTAAAATAGCTCTTAAATTATTTGCATTTTTAAAACATACAGATACAGATTTATAGTACACTTAGCAAACATAAGCTACACAAATACTTTGCATTTAACAAGCAAATAAATGCAAATAAAGTTAAACGAAGAAAATGCATCTTTGGGACGAAAACACACAACCTTAACTTATGTTAAATTTGTTTTAACTTTTTTTTTTCTTAATACATTTAGAACTTCAATTACCTTATCCAAAACTCAAAGGCACCCACACAATTGTACAAAATGAACATATTATAAGCAAATAAAGTATATTATATATCCTTAATCCTAATCTAAATCCTTTTACTTAATATGCATAAAACAGTAACGTTACTTACCCAAGTCATGACACTGTTGGGAAAAAACCTAACGTTAAGCAGTTGTACAGAAGCACATATTGTGAACAAATACCATTCAAATCTTATTGAAAATTATTATCACAGCCTGCATAGAACAGTACCTGCCAGAAAAAAACTGGCGCCATCTGACCCGAGGCAACTCGAAGACGAAGCAGGAAAATTGAACTAACTTGCCGCCACCTACACCGTTGTACAGAAGCGCATATTGTGAACACATTTCATTTAAATCATATCGTGAATTGATACACATAGAACGACACTTACGGAGCGAACACAATGACGGAAAAAATGGGCGCCGCTTGAGGCAACTCGAAAATGAAGTGGGAGAAATTAAAATGGCGTTGTGTATAAAAAAGTGATCGAACTGCGCATGCTCATCAGCCTTTGTGGGCAATACTTATAACAAACTTAAAGTTGTTAGTTGTTCCAACTTTAAATATTAATTTGGTCAAACAAATTGGTCTAAATTTCTATTTTACTTACTTTTATGTGTTATCTCAACTTTTTTCATGTTAAATAGTTGAATAAACTTTAAAAACTGAGTTTGTAATACAAAATGTAAGTTGGATTTTTTACAGTGCAGTGAGAGGAAATAGACAATGAAGCACATGCCTGAAGGGAAAGTGATGAGAACAGATCCCTCTCCACAGACATTTTCTTCGCCTCCTTCTCTTTATCCAGTAGATGAGTTGCAGTGTCTCAAGGTATGACTCGTGGCCCTATTCAAGACCACAATCACCACAACAACCACCACCACCGTACAATAAGGAAGCAACGGCCCCACTGACACCGCAGCAGAGGGAATCACGACTGCCTGCAGCCTCCCACCAGGTGACATTCATGACCCAGCAGTGGTCAGGGACTGGAGTAATGCCAACAATGCTGATTAAAGAGGAGACATTAACAGTAACATGAACAGTGTGATGCCGTGAAAGAAATCATCCCACACAAAATCGACACAGCTCTAATAGCTGCCTGCAAGCAAAGGGAAGAGTAAAAGTGTTTTGCACCAACAGTCTAATTAATACCCCAGAAGACTTGGGGTCGAATATGGGTTTGTGGGAAGCTCATTTGAAGAAAAGTTTAATTAATGGATTGAGACCAAACAATTACCATGAATAACTTTGTGTATATCAGGGCAATCTTTTATGGTTGATTCTGGCACTACAAGTTCAGTGATCAGAACATGTGAATTCACAACCCCATTGTTAGAAAACACTCTCTGTCTGTATTGGTTCCAGATGTTTTCCCCCTCCTTTTCTTCTCTGCTCGCCCTCCCTGTACAGCGCACTGTTGTCTCTCTCTGATTTCCCCCTCCTCCATCTGTTCTCTCTCTCTTGTATTATGTTTTAATATCTCTTACTCATATTCGAGGTACGCATGCGCACATGTATGCATTAGCTTTTCTTGGTTCAAATGTTCAAACAAGGACACGATAGCTAGGACTCCAAGGTAATGGGGTTCGTGCTGAACTATGGATATAGTTCAGCATCCTTCGCCAAGTTTATTCCTAATATGTCCATATTTTCCTGTACATGTGGCCATTTTATATAACACATATTCTTGGCCAAAATCCTATATGTATGTCATCTATATCCTCATTGGTTAAAGGGTTGAAACTCCCCTCGACATATGCCTATATAATATCTTTGTATCTATGAATAAAGTTGAAGTATTGAGAATACCATTTGATGTGTGTTTTCTTGCTTCCTGGCCGTTATACACTTTGAGGGACTGAGAATTTTCCAGGTGGCAAAGAGAATCTATAGGGACCGATTGTTAATTACTGACAAATGGGGGCTTGTCCGGGATGCCCACAGAGTTTAGAGCCCTTTCTTGATGAAGATTCCATGATTTCTGTTACATACCCGAATAAATCGTCTGTCTTACCTTTTCTTGAATTGAAAATTGACAGTAAACCGTATGTTTTCCTTTTGGACACTGGTGCCTCACGGTCATCTTTGTCCGGTAAAGCATACGAGGGCTCTATTACAGGGAAAACTATTAACTCTGTGGGAATTTCCGGTGTCCCTGTACGTTGTGAAATGACACCAACTTTACCGGTAACTTCTAAAGACAATCCTTCTTTGTTTAAGATGCACGCTTTTGCGATAATACCTGATGCTCCATTTTGCCTTTTGGGTAGAGATTTGCTGCATAAATTGGGTGCTCATATTACATTTCAGATTAATTCTCTGCAACTCATGTTTCCTTCTGTCTATTCTCTGACTGTTGAGACAGGAAGTGCGACTACTGAGGCTGAGGCTGCAACTGCAGCCTTACCGGAAAAAGGGGATGTCAACCCTCGCTTGTGGGCGGAGCATAAGGATGATGCGGGCCTCATAGATGTCCGCCCTTATGCGGCTACTCTGACCAGACACACACCAGTCTATTGTAAACAATATCCTCTCTCCAAAGAAAAAATCGATGGGATTCGGCCTATTATAGAAAATTTGCTGGCACAAGGCATTCTGATCAAGACTCACTCACCCTACAATACACCGATCAATCCAATAAGAAAAGCGAATGGTTCCTGGCGATTGACACAGGATCTTAGAAAGATTAATGACATAATTAAACCATTGGCTCCTATTGTACCTGATGTGCACACAATACTTAATTCTATTCCTAGTTCACATGCCTATTTCACAGTTATTGATCTATGCTCTGCATTCTTTTCCATTCCTGTATATCCTGTCTCGCAGCCGCTGTTCGCCTTCACCTTTGACCATGCTCAACTTAGCTGGTCTAGATTGCCTCAGGGCCTGAGAGATTCTCCGGCTGTGTTCGCCGCCATAGTGCACGCGACGTTAGCGGATGCTCAACTCCCTCCTGATACCTGTCTGCTACAATACGTGGACGACATCCTCGTTACTGGTGCCTCTGCGGACCAGTGTGCTGCTGCCTCCAGCATCGTCTGCAACATCCTGGCGGAAGCTGGGTTCAAGGCATCAAGAGAAAAGCTTCAGTGGGTTCAGAGGAGGGTGGATTACCTCGGACATGAATTGTCACAAGGTACAATAAAACTGTCTGCTGATCGTATCAAAGCCATTGCTACGTACAAACGGCCCTCCACGAAGACGCTAATGCAAAGCTTCCTGGGCTTGGTGAACTATTGCAGAGCGTGGGTGCCGAACTGTTCCATGTATGACAAAATCTTGAGATCAGCCACCTTGCAGTACCTGATGACATTGGCTGGACAGCAGAAATGGACCACGCATTCAGACATTTGAAAGCATCCTTGACAAGGCCACCTGCCCTTGGCCTACCGACATATACAACTGACTTTCATTTGTACGTGCACGAAGGTGGGGGAACAGCCGCCGCAATCTTAGCCCAGGAGCACGGGGGCATTTATCGCCCAGTAGCGTATTTGTCTAAAACCTTAGACTCGGTGGCTAGAGGGCTTCCAGCCTGTCTGCGCGCAGTGGCTGCAGCGGCGATCATGGTGCAGGATGCAGAACGTATAGTGTTGTCACATCCACTGATAGTGCACACCTCTCATCAGGTAGGAGCTATTATGCACAACATTTCTACGCAGCATATGACTGCTCAACGACGTTCTGGCTATGAAGCAATATTATTAGCTACTGCTAATTTAACATTGAAACCAACTTCCGTAGTTCATGGCCCAACCTTATGTTTGCATAAGTTGTTATTGCAGGGTGAATTTGAGGACAGCGATCATGACTGCCTAGCCAGGATTCATAATTTGACGGCTTGCAGGCCAGATGTGTCCGCATCTGTCCTGGAGGAGGGGAAACATTGGTATGTAGATGGATCATGCTATAAGCCAAATGATAATGAATACTGGTGTGGGTATTCGATTGTTGAATTACCTGACTGTGTCATTGAGGCCTATTCTCTGCCATATAAATCAGCACAAGTGGCAGAATTAATTGCGTTAACAAGAGCTTGTCAATTGGCAAAAGATCAGTGTATCAATATATACACCGATTCAAAATATGCACATGGAATTGTACATGATTTTGCCAAACTGTGGGAAGAAAGGGATTTTAAAACTTCAGAAGGAAAACCCATATCCCACCACAGTGTTGTGGCTGAACTGATTCATGCAGCACAGTTACCGTCAAAATTGGCTGTGATAAAAGTAACTGGGCATGCATCAGGAGAGTCAGAAGAGGCAAAGGGAAACAGACTTGCGGACGAAGTAGCTAAATGGGCAGCTAGGGATGTCCTATCAAGTCCACATGTTGACAAAGCAGGCACAGAGGTGCCCATGATGTCCTTTGTGTTGACTAATGATTTGGATATTAAACTATTACAGGCAAACCCCACTCAAAGTGATCTAAACCACTGGGCAGCGAATGAGGCAAAACCGGATCAAGCAGGTATTTTGAGAGATAAGCAGGGTTGGATTGCTCTGCCAGCCTCTACCATTTTTATGCTATGCAGACACTATCATGGTGTCTCACATGTGTCAAAAGAGAAAGTGATTCAAAATTTGAATCAATCGTATTGTATAGCAAATGTAAGAAAAAATACCTTGTTGTTATTAGGTGCTTGTTTGATCTGTGCTAAGACCAATCGACATAAAGCTAGTAAACATGATTCTCTTACACACCCGGAACTGCCATTTCAGCATTTACAAATAGACTTTACACACATGCCTCCTTGTGGAAATCACAAATATTTGCTTGTGATAGTGGACCGTTTCTCCAAATGGCCTGAGGCTTTCCCGTGTGGAAGAGAAAATGCACAGACTGTAGTGAAGGTACTTGCTAAGGAGATTATACCTCGTTTTGGTATACCAACGGTTATAGAAAGCGATAATGGTACACCGTTTGCCTCCAAGGTTACCCAGTTGCTAGCTAAAGAGCTAGATATTAACTGGCATCTGAGCATACCCTACCATCCCCAGTCGTGTTCTGTAGCGGAACGTTTGAATCAAACAATAAAAGATCGAATTACGAAAGCATGCATGGAGACAGGCCGAAATTGGGTCGACGTACTACCTGCAGTGTTGGCAGAAATAAGAATGTCCCCCTCATCGACAACAAAGATGTCTCCATTTGAAATACTAATGGGCAGACCGTTCCCCACCCCGTGGGTTAAGGGTCGTGCTTGTAATCTCTCCACAGGTGACACGGAGGTGATCATCGCGGATTACGTGGATTCCCTGGTCAAAACTTTAAATAGCATAAATGGTGATGTTTCTCTCTCTCTTCCTCTTCCTGCAGAGAAGCCAACTCATTCTTTTGCTCCAGGCCAACAGTTGTTGATAAAGTGCCTGAAACCTCCAAAGCTCGGAGAGCCAAAGTATCTTGGACCTGCGACTGTCATCGCTGTGACGCGGACAGGGGTGCTGACTGATTTCCAGCCACAGTGGATCCATGCAAGCAGGCTGAAGGCGGCTCCGGAGACAGGAGGGGATCTGTGCATCGTATCTGTAGCTGGATCGAGTTCGAGGGGCTGAGAGAGGAGTCGAGGTGCGGAAGAGGCGGAAGGAGAAGCAAGAGTCTACAATCATCATTCCTGATAGTTGTGTGGCCATGTTTATGAGACAAATGATATACCTGGTCATTCTGATAAGTTTGTTTACTTGTACGCACACTTTTATAAGTACAGGTAATGAAACGTGGCTTGGGCATGATGATACACCCCATGCCTATGCCACGAATATGTGGTGGAGATTTGCTAACTATACGGCAAAGGCCGAAGGGAAAAGGTCTCTATGTCTGTACAAAATGCCCCACAGTGCGGTCGGTCCTCGGGTTATTGTTGAAGCCCCACCACGCAAGATTGGGAATGCATTTCTTTATTAGTGTTGCAGGCTTGGTTCCTGCTTTGAAGACTTCTGGACAATGGAGGTGCAGACCAAATGGTACATATGGTCTTTATACCCCAGTGGTTGTAGAGTGACAATCGTGAGTTCCATCCCTGCCTCATTATTTTGTGTAGAAAGAATTGAAGGAGAACAGAAGTTGGGTGAAATTCCATTGAGCAAGTGTGATCGCGTTTATCAATATTGCCAAATGAAAAGTATTACATGCTGTCATTATTGTCTTTTGAATGCAGGAGAAGTTAAAATAGAGGAATGTGCTAACAGGGATCCAATTCCCATAACGACCATGGTTGTTTATGGGTGGAGTAATGAAACTATAAGAGAAAAATGTGATTTCTTCTGTTCTTATGGAGGAGATCCAAGATGCCGTATGTATGTCCCAAATAGAAGGGGAACCAGAGCTTTAAGAGACTGGTTCTGGCTCTGTGGACATTTAGTGTATACTTCTCTCCCAGGGGACTGGAGTGGGAGATGTGCTCTAGTAAGTTTAGAAGAACATTCTATGGTTGTTCGACTTCATCATCAAGAGAATAAGGTGAAACAAAGAAAGAAGCGTTTTCTTGCTGACCGAAATAAAGTTCTTACGGTATCAAGAGACAATCCAGTACCGTGGGAACATTGATTATGGACTGGTACTGAAAAGTTTTTTTAATCTATTTTCCCACAGGTTGGTGTGGCCCATCTTCAAATTGAAACAGAATTTATTCGTTATGAGCTACTTCTATTTATGAATACTACGCGAAATACCTTAGAAGCTGTAAAGGAAGAGCTCAGAGGTTTGCGACTGACCGCTTGATTATCGGCAGGAAGTCTTGAAGTAAAGCACAATAGGGTGTTTTGTTTCACTTTCAACTTTCCTCCCTCCTTTTCCTCCTCCTCCTTTTTTCTATCCAAACAAAGCTGAACATGGCTGTTGAGAGTATTCAGTGATTCACCACCTGTGTGAGTGTGTAGATACAGGTCACATATTTAAAGGGTTTTAAAAACAACAAAATAGTGGAGTTTTTCTGCTGGCAAGACGTCAGCGGCTGTCAGTTTCCAGAAGAGAGGCATATTTTTGGTTTGGAGTTCACAGTGTCAATCTACCACACGGATGTGAAATTCCAGCTGTCTGTCAAACTTTAGCTGCAGTTTCTGCAAGTAACTTCACATCTCAATGTTCTACAAGGTCAGAAAATAAGAAATAAATTCAATGGAAAGAGTTGCGCGAAATTATGGATGCAATGCCAATTGTCGCATTGTATGATCTTACATTCGCCTTGAATGCAAAAAAAAAAAAAAAAAAAACATACTTACAGTCCTACCTGACTGTTAAGACTTTTTTTTTTTTTCAAAAATAAACCCAATGCTGAAAACAAAACAATATCTGTTTTCAGATATTATGCAATAAATGCTAGCTGAAAAGTCATTCTATTCTTCTGTGCTTACGATTAACAAAAGGCCGGAGTCAGGAAATACATCTCAGCTCATGGATATATCTGTGGTGTCATGTTGCGTTTAAGACATTTCAAGGATTAAATTCAGTGGTTTTCAGCTTTCCATTCACTAATCTTTAACTGAACGATTAGTTTACTCAGTTTGCAAGTTTTCACCTAGCAACCACCCACAACACCCTAGAAACAACCTAGCAATTCCTAACAACCACCCACAACACCATGCAAAAGGTTTGGGGTTGGTAATGTTTCTGAAAGAAGTCTCTGTATTTATTTGATCAAATATTATATTATCTATTTTGAAATATGATTTATTCCTGTGATGCAAAGCTGAATTTTCAGCATCATTACTCCAGTCTTCGGTGTCACATGATCCTTAAGAAATCATTCTAATATGCTGATTTGCTGCTCAAGAAACATTTCTTATTATTATCAATGTTGAAAACAGTTGTGCTGCTGCACATTTTGTGTTTCAAGATTCTTTGATGAATAGAAAGTTCTAAAGAACAGCATTTATTTTAAATTGAAATCTTTTATAAAAGGTCACTTTTGATCAATTTAATGCATCCTCGCTGAATAAATGATCTCTTTTTTTTCTGATCCAAAACCTACCCTCACATGATAAAAATCAATCCTCTTGCAGCTCTGGACTATTGATTTTCAGGGTCAGCTTACAACCACTTTCCATATTTTTTTTGGAAGCCAGATCATCTTATATCATTCCACATGATTTTACTATACATGTTTTACCAAGCAGCTTAAACGTGTTGACAAAATAACTCATGATATGGCAAACGGAACATTAGATAAAAGTTTTATTTGACATGTCATAAACATTTACCTTCACCCTGTTTTAACAACACTCATATCAACTGGTTGAATATAGCAATGCCAAGATCATAGATTTGATTCCCAGACAACATGCAAACGGACATTAAAATGCACTTTAATGTCTGCCATTTTTTAAATAAATATGTCTAGCTTTTATTAAGAAAAAAGCAGATTACATTGTGTGGTACTTGTGATATTTTGTCCGTGATCCAGTCCCTTATACGAGGCACGCAACGCACGTTTTCCCTGGAAGTTAAAACTCAATGTGAAATTCCTGAGGAGTTCTGTATTTTCCCCACAACACAAAATATGTCTGACAAACAGCCATCAACTATATATGGATTATTCACATGGTTTGGGGAGAGTAAAATATTCCCAATTCAAGGTCCTGAGGTTTGGCATGGGACGCGTCCAGTTGAACTAAACTAAGCGGGACGTCAAAGTATGGAAACACAATGTTCATAAAATAGGAAAACATTTGTGGCGTCTGATAGGTGGCGACTGGTCTTGAGCAAATCTCGGCTGTTTTCTTAGAGAAAAGGGATTCAATTCAAAGCGAGTTTGCCTGCCAAACGGAACAGGCTGAAAGACCGGAGAGTGTCCGTCACCAGGGAAACCGCAGATCTGATCGAACTCGCAGCGAGGGGTGAAGTCAACATGGCCAGTCTGACCCAGATTTCACGTTCCTCACAGACAGTTCCTCGGTGTCTTGCTTGTTTTGATCTGTTCGATGAGGGGAGCAGATCCAGACATTAAGGCAGCTTTACACATATGTTTTGTCTATGCTTAATCCTCTATAGGCCTGGAGGAATATCTCAAAAACAGTCTATTGGGTTATAAACACACACACAGAGAAAATAGTCTGAAATGATCTCTGCATGCTGCTTCCTATGTAACAGAGGAAGCAAAGAAACTTCTTTTGTTCCTCTTGTTTCCTCACTATAGGATGTGTCTGTCAATTTATAATCATAACATAATGGAGTTGAGAACTAAACAACAGCCTCTGTGCACTAATCTGAAAACATTCTAATAATTAACAAATACGGCCTGAAATATTATTTACTAGAATTCTAATTACTGTCAATTATGGAATGTGTTCCAACTCAAATCTTTTGAATGTTAACTACCATTCAAATTCAGGTTGGAGTCAGAAATCTATTTTTAATGTTTTTGTAATAAGTTTCTTTAACACCTAACTAATTCATCAAGGCGCTTTATTGTCCAAAAATACAACAAACCAGTGTACGTGAAATATTATTCCAATTTTAATACTTTAGTATATGTAATACATTTAATGTAATTTATTCCTGTGATCCTTCCGAAATCACTCTAATATGCCGATTCGCTCAAACCTTTAGGCATGTTTTTCAGGATTTGTTGAGGTATAGAAAAGAGTAGCATTTATTTAATACAATTTGCTGTCACTTTTGATCAATTGAATCTATCCTTGCATAGTCTAAAAAAGTTCATTAGAGTTAGTTAAACCTGACCAGTCTGTTTAATAATCTGTTCCTTTGAGAGTTTTATTAGCCATATAGCTAATGCAAAATTCATTACAGGATGGAATTGAGCCAGTCAAGGTCATTTTGAAAATGGAATCAGAATGTCAAAATGAACTGTATTTTCCTGGCTGCTATAGTTAATTAATAAAAGACATTTGCCTCTTTATCTAAGGACAATCTATATACTCTATGTCTAGGTATTGTTGTAGCACTTATGTTTTGGGACTGACTTCATCTGATGCGTAAACACCTGCATAATGATTCACCGCTGTTATAAATATTAGTGATTACATCACTGGTCCTGAATCAGTTCTGAAAGAGATTTAGTGACTGGGCCATACTTATGCTACAGGAAGGAGCATGAAGAAAATACAAGATCCACCATGAGTGTTCAATTTGTATATGTCTGCTACATCTATATCGAAATAGTCTTTGTCAATAAAGTAAGCAGATTTGGCAGAGGAAAGAGAATAACTACTTTCACTGATGGTGAGAATCTAGTCATGTCTGTGCATTAATGGGTTTGTGTGTGTTTATAATCAGCATATGCTGCATAACAAAGGAATTAGTTCTGCTCTGTCTTTCTAAATCTTAGCTGTGAGTGTGTTACATGGTGAATTCAGTGTGATTCAGACATTTTCTCCCATGAAGCATTTCAAAAGGCAGACTTGCTTTGTTCGAAGACTCCAGGTGCTGATATATCCATCTGTGAGTGACCTAATTCTGGGCAATCACAAGAGACCGCAATCATAGATACAAGCACTACTGCACAAAACATAACACAATACGGTTTTGTTTTTATGCTAATGTACTTTTATGTTTACTTTCTTTTTTGAGTGCTCAGGTCTCTTATATAATGCATGGACATCTAAGCAGGTTTTATAAATTACATAATTTTCTTGTTTCTATTTACAATTTACATCAATGTAATAAATGTTTTTTATTCCCATACTTCAATACCTGTATATAATACATTTGTATAACAATTATTATTATATTAGATTTATATATATAAATATTTTTATTTAATTCACCACTGATAAGCTACCACTAAATATTGTAGAAACTTAATTTGTTGTAAAGTTGCTTTGCCATGATTTGTATCGTGAAAAGCGCTGTACAAATAACCTTGAATTGAACTTAATTTAATTTTTATGATTTATTTTAATGTAAAATAGTTATTAGAAAAAATATTTAGTAAAGAATAAGATAAAGACTTATATAGAATATTCTATTAAATAATATATATATATATAAATATAAATATTATTATATTTATTCTATGTGAAATTCTATTATTGTTTTATTTATATATATTTAATTATCTGTAATCTATCTCTCTATCTATATATCTGTTCTCTAAACATTTATTAACACTTTAAAAAAATATATATGACAAATGTAATACTATATAAAATAAACGGTATATTAAAAATAGTATTAGTATCAATATTATATGTTTCATTCGAAAAATTACAGTATATGTCCAGCAATACAAAGTTATGGTACAATCATGTGTTCTTTAAATTGTAACTCTAAATATTTTGTCATGACTGTAACTACTGTTTCTCCACGGTGAAGTCCCAAGCTGAGGTTAGAGTGAGTACAGCAGAGACTTACTTGACACCCCTGACCTGTTTAGATGACCTCTTGTCTGGACTCTCTCCAGCATTACATAACGAGAATATTTCATTCCCAGACAGCTCTATTGTTCTGTTCTTCCCTGCAAACGATGTCCAGACTACAACAGACAACACAGCAGCAAACACTGTAAACAAACAGGGCTGGAATTCACGATGAGCCGCAGCACTACATTACGTCCAGTCCAACTTTACCCTGGAGACCAAATATGGATGAGCGTCTGTATCTCCCCCTCGGCAGACATGAATGAACAATGAAATGCGGTTTTATAAATCCACAGTGTTCCTCTGAGAATTTCCATCTGCTGCAGGCAAGCAGCATACAGACACAAGCTTCTATTGATGTGAGATGTGCTATTTCAGTTTGAGGGTTATAGTGGAATACACAAATGGCATAATATATCTACATACTGACCGGGAAACTGGGTGTCCTTGCAGGCAGGTGAAGGGGGCACTGGAGCACAGAAGCTCAAACAAGCCACAAGCAGAGAGCATTCTGGGAGTTTGTACTTGGGTAGTGGGGTAAATGTGGCACAGATCCCACTGCAGATTTGCAAGCGTCTGTTCTGCTTTTGTCTGAGCTGTGCTGATGGAAACTCCTCAGTAAACTAAGAAATAATGGCTGTGAAGTCACTTTGTAGAAGCAAAAATGTGTTTAATTTCCTTAATTTGACATTTTGCTTTGACTGAGTCGCTTTAAATATTTATAAAGTTCAATTATGAAGTCAAAGTTGAAAAAAATGCCATCTGCGTATTTCATTTGGTATGAAAGGTAATGAAAACAACAGAAATGTAGTACCTTTTATAACTGACGTAAACGAATCAATTCAATAGCAACACCATGTCTTAACTAGGTATGAGGCAACAGCTTTCCAATGTCAATTAATATGTCTGTCCTCACTGACTATCGCCTCATGTAGCCAGACTATTAACGGCTTAAGGTCTAGCCTTCAATACAACTTAAACTGTCAAGCAACACCTACGTAAGAGACTGTCTGATCAACATGTAAAAACAAGAATTTAACTGCTTTTGTTATTTATCTGACAGAATATAACACAATAAAAGATCTACTTGCTACTAAGTGTCTCCAACAAAATTGAGTATACTTCAAAGTCAAAGACTTCCTGCTACTAACCTGGAAATCTGGCCTTGTAAAGTATAGCTGCATAAGAAATCATTTTTATGCTCCCTAAACTTGACTTTTACATATGCATTGCAAGAATTGCATGTGTATGTCACCATACTAGTGAGATAGCTGTGAATCCTTGAGCAACTGAGCATCACACTTGTGTGCAACTGGTGCAACATTGTAACATACTGTAACCAAAAATAATCTTCTTTAACTGAGATGCTAAGACTTTCATTTCAGATTTCATTAAGCTATCAACTGCATTATTTACAGATTACTTGGCTGCATACAAACATAGCAACCAAAAGAACATATTAGGCAGCCAATCAGAACATTTTAATGTCTAATATATACACTTACACTACCGGTCAAAAGTTTGGAATAAATACTATTTTTTAATGTTTTTTTAAAAAGTCTCTTATGCTCACAAAGTGTCACTTGTTTGATTAAATCCAGTTAAAAAACACAGCAATATAGAATATTATATGAATTAAGAACTGTTTTTCATATTGAATATATGTTATAATGTACTTTATTTCTGGGATATTTAAAAGGCTTTGGAAAATTTTTTTTTTTAGCATCATTACAGTCTTCAGTGTCACATAATCGTTCAAAAATCATTCTAATATGCTGATATTTTTCAGTTATTACTGGTATTCGGTTATTAATTATTTTTATTATTATTATTAATGTTGAAAACAGTTTTTGCTGCTTTAATATTTTTGTGGAAATCATGTTACAGTACAGGCATTTATTTGAAATAGAAATCCTATTGATACCATTATACATTTCTTTACGGTCACTTTTGATTAATTTTATGCATCCTTGCTGAATAAAAAAAAAATGTTTCTGACCCTAAAGTTTTGGTAGTGTATTATGGTTTCCATAAAAACAAGCAGCAAAAACTGCTTTCAACATTGTTAATAATAAGAAATGTTTCTTGAGCAGCAAGAACAATCAACACAGAAGGATCTGAAGGATCATGTGATTGAAGACCAAAGTAATGGCTGCTTCCTTCAAATTGTAATAATATTTCAAAATATTACTTTTTTCTGTATTTTTGATTAATCCATGCCACCTTGGCAAGCATAATGCTTCTTTCAACAACATAACAAAATTTCAATTCTTCTTCCAAACTATAGAAGTGTTTTTGAAGTGGGTGGAACTATGCATACTACAATAGAAACCAAACAATAGTAATTTATCGTGGATTTGGATATGGTGTACATGCAGATAGTAATAGCACAGTACATACTATCTATTGTCACTGCAGCTATATTGTTAAAACAGACATAAAAATCAAAATATCTGGCTTTGGCACAGTGTTCTAGAATGTGGTGATAATGGCACAAGCATTAATGAAAAAGGAACAGATGGGGAATTATTCCACTGCCAAACCAAAATCATGCACAGCACACATACTATGAATATGTTTCCCTACTGTCCACATACATTCAATAAAACAGGATTTGGATGAAACAAGACAGATCTGAATTCCAGAGATGATGATTTTTTCATCTGCGGAAAGGTTTTGTATATCTCGCCTCTCCTTTTAGAAATGCTAAGACAGCTGAGTTATGTTTCAGACCGAATCTTGTCTGGGGATTTGTTTTTGTACTTATTTTTAAATGTGGATCTCTATGAATGAATGGTTGTTGAGACAGTCTCATGCTGCCATGAGCGAGAAATAATGGATGATTGTACCTTTCCACTGATGAACGGAGGGGTCGAAGGAGAGGGTTTGTGAGGTTTTT